>CAMZMU010000128.1:110840564-110981063 GCA_947311845.1 Poa pratensis
ATAGCCATATAGGAGGGGGACTTTTGGCTCTCGGGCACACTGCTCCCGTTTTTTTGAAAATTTTGAAATCGAACTTTTTTTATTCAAAAAATATGCATTTTTTTACACACCAACATATACATATTGTGTACGTACGCACGAAATTTCGTAAGAAAATAACTTATTTTTTGGCCTATAAAAAGAAAATTCTGACAGAAATCATACTATTATCACTTTTTGCTGCATCCGAAATTTCTTATTTTTATGTAGCTCGTAATACGATTTCTTTTTCACCCATAATCAGCAAATACGTAGAGGGCATGCATATGTATCACCTGGTTTTTTTTTTGGATTTTTTTGAAACTCGTTTAATTTTTTTTCAATTTTTTTAAAAAGCGGGTGCACTGGCACCCGAGAGCCAAAAGGGATTTCCGCATATAGGAGCAGCATTAGTTTTCATTCAGTCTCTCTTCTTATCCATCTCCGCTGCGGTATCTATCTATTTACATTTTCCCTTCTATTTAATTGGAGTTTTTTTAGATCCTCTCAATTAATTGGAGTTATGGATTTTATGTGAGTCAATCTATTTTAAGTTTCACCAACCTTACATAAAAATATATCAACGTCTAAAACACCAAATTAGTTTTATTAGATTTATCATAAAACATATTTCTGTGATATACATATTATGTAAACCTTGTTATGGTGATTGTGGAGGTACCACAGGTACTTTCAGTACCTCCCCGCTGATTATTTCCGACCATTAACTTAAACAGGTGATTAAAATTATTAAGTTAAACCAGTCAAGTGTATTATGGTAAACCTCGCTAGGTTCACTCGATCAACCCAGCCCTGCGGACCCGCCACTGCGGCTACTTCATCTACGTTTGCAGATCGACTGTTGTGCGTGCGCAAACCCCCATCACATTAACTTTCTGAACTGTCGTCGGGTGTCGCCCTCACCGCCGCTAAGCCATGGCTTCCACCACCCACTTCCATGTTGTCGTTGCTAGATTCCCTGCTCAACACCAGATCATTGGCCTTTGCCGCTGTTGTCGAGGAAGGGCTTCTGCCTCGCTTGCCCACAGATGGTCTCACTCAAACACTCGTCTACCTCGACGCCTCCTCCGCGCCGCTTAGTCCTCTGTGTCTGTCGGGGCCGAGAGGAGATAAGCCAACGTCATCCTTGCACACGACCACCACTCCTGCCGGCACCAACGTGCCTCCACCGACAGGTTCATCTCTAGTTATCCTGAGACTTTAGTCCAAAGAGGTTTTTATGTACAATCTAAAAATATTTTCAGTCATCTTTGTCAAGTCTCATGCACTAGCCAATTCAACTAAAAAGTCTAAACTGATGTGTCAGAGAGTAGTGGGTTTAGCCCTTAACCTCAAGGGCCTGCACCACTTTTCTGCCCACGACGTCCAAGACTCCGCCGGTAGCTTTATTCGACAAGCTTCTCCACCGACCTAGACCTGCCATACCGCACCAAGTCTCTACGAATATCTACTCGAATACAGGCTACATTCAAAGGAAGGTACGAGATAAAGACTTAACGTTCAAGGCAAAACATAAACCCTAGGAGCATGGAGGATCGGGCACCACCTCGACCTATATATACCAGAGGACCTGACGAAGACAAACATCCATTACACGCTGAAACTCTGCCCCCAGACCTCTCTGTAAAGCCTAGAAACTAGATCCACATCTATAATCTATGGTCGAGACCTTGTATAACTCGCCGAGATCGCCTTTATACTAGCTTTGTAGCCACTTCATGAATAAAATCTGAGAGATCTTCATCTACATTGTCTACGACTCAAACCTGTTGACCTGCACCGCCTGCCGAACAAATAAACTTGCTTCTGTTCTCCGGAAGTCAGATTGTCGGGGGATCGTAAATAACTATACTTCGACATGATGAAAAAAGTTAGGCAATCCACATGACCATTTTAATAGGGGTGAAAACGGAGCGCATACAGACGGAACTGGGTGATGCCACATTTATTTTCATATTTTTCTGCGGAAGCGGAAACGAATACAGAAATCCAGAAACAAATACGAAAATAGATTATCGGAAACTAGATATTGAATGCGGTGCGGAAACAGAACATAAACAGATATTTGCCGGAACCAAAGATACCACTAAAATAATGCAAAAAACTCAAGCAAAGCAAAAAACTTGTCAAATTTCTAAGATGAAATAGAAATAAAGCTATATAATGACTATATAATATAGTGCGTATACGTTATCAACTCTCGCAACATAAAAAATTCCTACTATCTTCCCAAACCCTAGGACGGCAGTGAAATGTGGAACTGGGACAGTCTCGAGAGGAAGATGATATGCGATTGCATAGGGTCTAAACATGGTCGTTTCAGAAATTATTTTTTATCGAGATCTTGGGTTGTGTCTAAATATTCCAACTAAAATTGTTGGGCCTGGTGGGTTCGATTAGCATTGCGTAGGAAAAAAAACGGAAATTCCGTTTCCGTGGTCGTTCTGCCGGAATACACTGTTCGGTTTTGATTTCCGCATAAAAGTTTTGTTTTTGTTTCCGTTCCGGAATTGCGTTTACGTTTCCGTATTTCCATTTCGTTTCCTTTTTCACAGAAAATTCGAAAAGTTTCCGTTCCGTTTTCATCACTACATTTTAACACCCCCTCTCACGTGTGACTCGGGAGGACAACACGTGCATAGAAATCTCCGAGGTATGTATCAGCATGGCTATATTTGGACACTGAGAGGGAAACAACAACTTTTGGATAAATTGCAAAAGACAGGACTCTGATACATGTCAAGTTTCATAGACTAACCAACATAACTAAAAGTACGAAAGGATGGAAAGGGCAAGCCAATGCACATATACACCTCAACAATCTTGTTATTAGTATTGCTCTAGAGGTGCAGCGCATGGCTAGATTTAGGCTAGGAAACAAATTAATTGATTCAATTCCAATTCGAATAAATAAATCATTTTAGCCTGGCTTACATTTAGTATGGGTGTAGTAGAGTCGTACTGCTCTAATAGAGAATTTTTCAGCATAGACACCAAATATTATAGGATGTATATATGCACCAAAACTAAATACAATATGCAAAAAAAACATAAAACACAGATAATTTTCGTAGCAACAGTATAATACTACTCGTGTTATTTCTCTGAAAATTTATTGTCAAGTTTAAACCAAAGAAGAGTATACCTACTTCTCTAACTAATATTCTGAAATAAGTCGTAGTTTCTGTCAAACTTGCACTAAAACCACGACACTTATTTTGAAACGGAGGGTGTATTTGCCATGTGTATACCAGGTGCACATTTTCAGAATTAATAGGGTTCAGTTTCACTAGTATCTGTACAGCAGGATGTGCTTCGGTTTAAATAAGCAGTCAACACACAAGCATACACAGCTGCATCAGTTTCGACTTTCAGGATATATGCTACTGTATTTTCAGAGATGTCCAAGTGAACTGGTTCAGTCAGCAACACTGCATCAGGTACAAGAAAGTAGTGATCTTGTTCGGTTCTGACTTGACTACATATCATGTACTGAACTTGGGTAGGCTTGTTGGTGGCGATACATTGAGAGTAAACTGGAGCAATCTCCAAATTTTATGAGCAAAAGAACACGAGATGAACAAATGTTCAACCGTTTCATCATGGTGGCAAAAGACACACTTCTTACTACCCTTCCAATTCCTTTTAAGTAGATTATCTTTTGTGAGAATGACTTTCCTATTAACAAACCACATGAATATTCGAATTTTTAATGGAACCTTCAATTTCCATAGATATTTACGAAGAAAAGGTGTATGTCCATTCATATACTCAGCATACATGGACTTAACCGTGAATGTCCCATTGGCGGTCAATCTCCACCTGAAGGCATCCTCCTCCGATGTCAAGGTAACAGAAATTAAGCCATGCCGTCCATTTTGATCCAGTCAAGGATCGTCTAAACTCAATATTTATCGGAGGAGCATTTGACAACACATCCGCAACAAGAACATTCTTATTGCGCGCAATACCAAACAGATTTGGATATTGATCTGATAGTGGCTTATCACCCAGCCACGTATCCTCCCAAAAACGTGTTCGTTGGCCATTACCAACGGTGAATGAACCCTGTGAAAAAAAATCTTGTTTCACCGCCATGATCCCCCTCCAAAAAGGAGAATCGGAGGATTTAGGTTGCACTTGCGCCAGAGTTTTACCACCTAGGTATTTATTGCATATGAGTTCCTGCCAGACCCCTTCTTCATTCAGCAATTTGAAAAGCCATTTACTTAACAAACATTTATTTTTGATTTCTAGCAACTCAATGCCTAGTCCACCTTGGTCTTTAGGTCGACATATAATGTTCCACTTGGTTAATCTATACTTCCTCTTATGTTGATCACTTTGCCAAAAGAACCGACTACGAAAGTAATCAAGTCTTTTCCGAACCTCCACTGGGATTTCAAAAAAAGACAAGAAGAACATGGGTAAGCTCGTGAGAACAGAGTTAATCAACACCAATCTGTCGCCATAAGAGAGTAGCTTGCCGGCCCAAGAGGCAAGTTTTTTCTCAAACCGATCTTCAATTATCTTTCATTCTTTGTTAAGAAGCTTCCTACAGTGAATTGGAATTCCTAGGTATTTAAAAGGCATCGTCCCAACACCACAACCAAGATTTGGGAATACTCGTTTTGCACCTCAACAGCTTTGCCAAAGCAAAAAAATCTCGCTCTTGTGAAAATTAATTTTAAGTCCTGACAATTGTTCAAAGATTGACAGGATGAGTTTCATGTTGACTGCCTTTTCCAAGTCATGTTCAAGAAATAAGATTGTGTCATCAGCATATTGTAGTATAGACATCCCTCCATCAACAAGATGAGGTATCAGACTACCAACCTGACCATCTGCTTGAGCTCTCGCAATTAGAACGGCTAACATATCCGCCACACCATTTAGGATCAAAACCTTTCATACGCAACGTCTGTTGTAAGAAAGACCAATTAACTTTGTCATATGCCTTTTCGAAATCAATCTTGAAAAGAACACCATCCAATTTCATCCAATTTCTTCCTATGTAACTCATGAATGGTCTCATGTAGGATAACCACTCCTTCAAGAATGTTCCTACCAGGAATGAAGGCTGATTGTGTGGGCCGAATAACTTTTTGGAAATAATCGCAACACGATTTGTTCCCACCTTAGTAAAAAATTTGAAACTCACATTTAAGAATCAAATGGGTATGTATTGCTCAATTCTACTCGCATCCTCCTTTTTGGGTAGCAAGTAATAATCCCAAAATTAAGAACCGTATACGCATTGGCGTTTGTGCTTTTATTTGGGCAATGTGGAATTGTCGGAATGATGTGGCTTTTAACAAGATCGAAAATGCTCACTTTTTACAGATTGTTCACCGGGCTACTTATTGGATTACTATGTGGTCTTTCCTCTTGCCGCAAGACCAGCGACCTTTCATGGAGGCTGGATGCACTCGTCTTATGGCGGTGGTGCGGGCTATACTCAACCGAGATGGGTGGCAGCATGATCGAAGAATTTGCACTCCTTAAGTTCGTTTTACTTTGAGCCTAGTGGCTGTTTTGTAGTCACTATGACAACATTTTCTTTACATTCCAAGTTTTGTAATACTCTTTAAAATTTCAATAAAATGGTTGTGTGCATCATCATGATGCAGAGGCCGGGCTACCCTTTTCGAAAAAAATTGTACTGAACTTGGTGACAACACCCAGTTACAGAGACATGGCACTGTAGCTAATCCGACAAGCATGGCCTGCTCGCTGGGCACCTTTTTTTTTCTTGTTTTGAGAACTGCTCGCTGGGCACCTGTGGCCAGGATAGCTGGCCTGGTCCATCAATGGCATCCAGGTTGGCCCGTCACCAGAGATGCCGCCGAAGCAGGCCGATGCAGCCGGGCCGGCCCATCCTATGCCACCTTTGGCAGGCCGCGTGTAACCCAACGCTGGCTCGACCTGGAGCATGCATGTCCAGAGGCAGTGGCACGCTGATGGCTGAAGTTGAAGAAGCACGCTGATGGCTGAAGTCATTTTCAGCTGCCGGAGGGCATGGAAACCACAACACTCATGCCCTCACATTTCCCATCTGGATTTGACAAGATATGAGAACTCTCCGTTTTTACCTGAGCTAGACATACATTAGATATATACTTACTTGTAAAACGTCCAGCTTGCTCGTGCATTCGGTTTGTCTGACTGACTAAAGAATGCCATGTGCATGGAATGGATCCATCCCATTTGCGGTAGGATCAACATTGTCTGCCACTCTGAGTTGAGTTGAGGTGCCCTAAACTTGAGTCCATCTGCCAACAACCGTTCATTCATGGTTAGCTCTAGTGCCCAAATTAACCCGGACCAAGTAGCTGGCATTGGCCTTGTTTTGGTCACTGCTAGTGACGACAACCGGAACAAAGCGTGGTGGAGTGGACGGACTCGCTGTCCCTCTAGAGAGGATGACAAGCTTCCAATCGGCCATGTCCTTTGCTTCAGAATGTGTACTGCTAGCCATCATGATGAATCGTTAGACTCGTGATTGATTAAACATGGCTATTAATTATTCACTCTGCCCCAATAACTATTGCCCTGTTTTTTATGCTGAAATTATCGCAGGGTTGCAAGGGGCCGTACTGAATCGCTACAGCTCCCAGACCCAAGTTTTAGTTCTCTGAACGAACGTTTTCCCATCCAAGGAATGTGTGTGTTGTGTTCTTCCGTGAACAACTGTGCCTACACTGAATGAGGCCGGCGATGCATTGGACCCATTTATTCACTTATCAGTCGTACGGAGTACTTATTTTTCTTAGGGCCCGTTCCTCTGACGTGGACACTCTACCCGTCTCTAACTTTTCCCACTTGCATGCAACTGGAAGTTCTATTTTTTAACCGGAAGCCCTCTGTTACTGTCACGGACATATAGCTTCATCCTTGTTGCTGCTGCTGACTAATTACCCTGTACACAGTAAAGCCTAATAAGATTATAACGCCACTAGCAGCCCAATAAATAAACAGAATATAAATGGAAGGCTCCTCCAATCCCATGGTCACACACTTGCGCGACGATGTCTTCTTTTCTTTCCTTGCATTTTCAACCTCTTTCCCTAATCTGCACTTCTCCACCTTGGCCACAGATCATTGCTGCTGCCATTGGAACCTAGCACCCACGCCCCCAACCAGCTCCATTCCTCCATCACCGTCAGCTACAAATTTGTTTTACCATGCTTGTTCATTAAGAAGCCCCGTAAATGACGTCCGTTGTTTGCTTAATCCTGCTGCTGAGAGTATGATATGGACAGCAGGTTTTCTGACTCTTCATGTAGGCTAATTAATCCAGCAGGCTAGTCTTCTTCTTCCTCTCCTTTTCCCATGTGAGGTACTAGTATTATGCACCGCCATCAGGTATATAGTTGTGAAACGTCTAGCTTGCTTGTGCATTCGGTACATCTGGCTGATGATAGAGCTATTAATTTGCATCATGTCATGTGGTTTTGCACGGATCCCATTTGATAATTGCGCTATGAAATAAGGATACGTCCTTGATCGACATCTGTTTGTCTCTCTCTCTGAGTCGAGGTGTCCTAAACTTGGACTCCATCTGCCAACAACCATGCATGCATCACTGCTGTCGCTGCTAGTACCCAAATTAAGCGGACAAAGCAGCTGGCATTGCATTGCCCTTGTTTTGGCCGCGACCGACGGCAATTCGAACAAAAACCTCGTGGACTGGCCAGATGAAGAGAAGCTTCCAATCCCGTGTCCTACGCAGCGTCCGTCCATCCCATGCCATCACGGTATGCATTTTTTTTTTTTTGAAACGACATCACGGTATGCATGATCACTACTGTTTCGGCCTGTTGGCACATGGATGCCTAGGTTGAGTCGCAACTTAAACATGGCTCTCATTTTTGCCGAAAAGTCCTATATTTACGCCGAGGATTTCACACTAAAAAATACACAAAGCAATGCACCACACACATAGCGACGTGCGCCTACGGAGTTTTGCGTGACTTATGACATATGACTTGGTGTCCAACAAAAAATGGGTTTTGTACGGAGAGCTAATTGAAGCACTGTAGATGTGTCTTTAGTTGCACAATGATATGATTAGTAGACTGTACAAGTTAAAACTTATTTAGAAGTATATATCCATGAAAAGCAATACCAATTAATTATAAAAAGTTATACAAAATGAAAATGTTTAGTATAAATATCGCCCATGTCCAAGGATTTGGGACGACGTCTCCCGCATGTGTATCAACCGCGAAAACAACCGCGTGTAATATTGGTGGAGTATTCTTATTGTCTTAGTCTATTCATGTGTATCCTTTTGTGTATTATCATTCTGTTTAATTTTCTTCGAGACATCAAAATGAATTATCCCCACTAATGTAGCGATAGCTTTTTATTTGGTCCTAAAAAATATCTTACGACTTTTTCTTACCAAAATTCCAAGAATTTTATTATATTACCTATATAATGGAATTATGGGTGAGAATCCACTTGTAAACTATAAAAGTATCCCCCACAAAACTTTTTGGTTGCAACAATTCTGATGTTCTTCCCTTTTTTTTGTTCTTTATACTTGGTTCAGTATCCCACAGCAAAAAATATATACACTTGTAGTTCGTCACTCACCCTGCTGATGACATTTATTATTTTCCGACACAGATTCTATTCACTCTTTTTTTTAAAGGGAAAACGCTGGCCTCTGCATCGATTGATGCATTACTTAGGATATGTTACTATTTATCGGTGTCGAAAGTCTGTTGATAGCTATGAAAAGTGCATTCCTTCTATGAGTCAGTCATCTTAACTCCTCTTCTTTAATCATACTTGTCACTTTTCCCATCACAGGCAAAGAGAAAGGTCAAGTAGATAGCAAGTCAAAGATTCACACTTATAGCAAAAGTAGAGGGTACACACCATCAACATGAAGGAAAAGATCTAACCTTGGTACAGAGTGCTACTAGTTTTATCTCTCACTTTACTATTTGGGAAGAAAAGACTCTTTTATGGGCAGAAACAACCATTGTACCCAACCACTTACTGTTTGAGTGTCATCCTTTGAGCTCTACTATAGAGATCAAGAATGTACAAGGTAGGTTAACATGTATCCGTGTCTGCATCGATCAACATGTATGTATGTATTTATCAACTACCATGGCCCCAGAAAGATATTTGATCTATGCCTTGTTGGGCGAAGGGGAGAAGATACATAACCCATCAGGCTCTAGCCTGCAATAAACTTCGAGGACAGATTCAACCAGCAACTATGCAGCAGAAAATATAAACACCATCACACACAAGTGACACGCGAATTTACGTGGAAAACCTACTCAACGCGAGGAGGAAAGCCACGACTGTGAACCAATCTGTTCATGCAAGATTCACTATGAGCAAACTGGGTACAAAGTCTTCTTTAGAACATATAGAGATAACACATTTCAGCTTGTTACTAACCGGCAAGATTTCAACAAAGCACATATATCACAGTTTCTATCCCCTTTGGTAATCACCAAATTGCACGAAACTTGGTAGACAAGTACAAATGTGTTTCCAACATACTCACTAATTTTGAGCTTAGTTGTACACCGTTTATCTTTCGAAACCTTTTCTCTACCAAATCTTGAAGATGTTATTCATTGTTAAACATATAATCATTGCGTATGTTCCATATGGCCCAAAGTAAAGCACAAATTCCAACTCGGATTTGTACTTTATCTTTTTTGGATACACCCTGTAACTAATTCTCAAAAAGATTCATAATATTATTTGGGGGGTTTTAAATTAAAGGCCATGTAAACAATATGCCATACCATCTTTGTGAATGCGCATGTTATAAAGAAATATTGTATTGTTTAATCTTGATCACAAAAACAACATTTTTTACAACCATTCCAATTACGTCTAGCCAAGTTATCCTTAGTGAGGAGCACCCTACGGAACAAGAACCACATAAAGATCTTGATCTTTAGTGTCACTTTCATTTTCCAAATGTATTTACGCAAGAAACGGGTATGGTCATTCATATAGTCTAATATAAAGATTTGACCGTACAAAGACCAGAAGTAGTCAAACTCCACTTAAAAGTGTCGGGCTGATGTGAAAGCTGTATATCCATCAAGTGGTTGACTAAGTGAATCTGTGTTGTCCATTTGTTACCGGTTAAACATCTCCTAAAACCTATAATTGGGGGAGGTGCATGCGACATAACTGTAGCTACCGAAACTTGTTTTCGTTGAGCTATGTTATAAAGAGATTGATATTGGTCAAACAGGGGCTTATCTCCAAGCCAAACATTTTTCCCAAAAACGGATACTTTCCCCATTCCTAAGTAAAGGATCCTCTCTTGGAAAAATCATGTTTGACCTTCAAAAGACCCTTCCAATATTTATTCTGAATTAACTCATGCCAGACCCCATCCTCAGAAGGATCTTGAGAAGCCGTTTGCAGAACAAACATTTATTTTTAATCTCCAACACGTCGACTCCAAGAGCCCTTGAGTTTTTGGTGTGCAGAACAGACATCTATTTTTAATCTCTAACTTGGATGCACGTATGCACATGCATATCATCATCATGATGATCATTCCGGAACGGCCTCTCACACTTCTCTGAATCACGGTGACCCTAAATTTAATTAATGGCGAGACATACAGTGCCCTAGTCCACAAAGTTAGGTCCGGCGGGAATAGCAAGCAGCAGCCTCATCCCTTTATCACTCTGATATCTTAAGTGAAACCTCAAGGAAGAAGCTGCGCAGCTAAATTCAGTGTCCAAGTCTTCGCTTTAGTAAGATGTGCACCTCTCTACTTTCTACTACTCCCCTAGTATGGCATCGAGTAGCACTTTTCCTCCGCCTCCGTCCAACATATAGCAACACGCAGCTTTATTTAGTTTACTACTACCAACCTATTTTGTTCATCAAAAAGAATTCTAATCATCACTATGTTAAGAATTTACTCCCTCTGTTTCATAATATAACATGTTTTAGCCATTTCCCACATGCACATGCATAAATATGTATCTAGACACATTTTAGTGTATACATGCACTCTTTTTAGTCCTAATCTAGATAACATGTGCACCACCTAAAACATCTTATATTGTGGAACGGAGAGAGTATACGTGGTGTGAAGGAGAGAACAGAGCAGAGCGTGCATCCACATCGGTCCGATGTCGATCGATGACGGCCTAGCTATCTTATTATGGGCACGATGTTATCATGCGTGGATATGCATCTCTATCTGTCTCAACTGCACGCACGGAACGGCATTACGGAGGCAGGTGCGCGATAGCAGTTGATGCGGGCGAGCGAAAGGGACTTGCAACGGAAAGTTCTTAGCTGCTGCTGCTGCGACTACTAGCTCCATTACAGAAAGAACACTGTCCTCCATTCTCGATCTCTACTGTAGTTCTTAAATTACCATGCATCTACCACCACCAGGCAGTCTATCAGTCTATGTATGTATCCACCGACCATACCGTGTAAGAAGCATTTGGTGCCAAAGCATCCACCAACCGGCCCTTTCTTTTTTTTTTGAAACCAGGATAAAGGTTTGCCTTTTATATTGATAAAGTAGAACAACCGGCCCTTTCGATCGATCGCCTCCGGCCGTTTTGAGCTCTAGCTAGCTAGCTAGCTGCTCCACTGGTGACTGGTGGACTCGGTGAGCTCATGCATGATCCATCCACACACAAAGAAACTAACCAAAGGCGCTCCTCCTGATTCCTCCTCGCTTTCTTTTCCCACTTTCTGTAACATATCTGAGGCAACTAAAGGCGTTCCCTTTCTCTATCTCAATTCCGAACCTTCGCCACAAATCATTGCCGCGCGCTTTTGGAACCTAGCACTCGCTCACTCGCCTCCACATGGCCACAAGCAACATTCCTCCATCACCATTGATTAACCACCTTCCATCCGTCAGGCTTACGGTTCCACTAATAATCACTACTACCAGTGACAGTGTGCGTACGAGTGCCTGCTGATTCATCAGTACATGCACTAATTAGCACACGGTCTACACGAGGGCAGTGTAATTAACTGCCTGAAGGCCCATGTACAGGTGGTTCTGCCCGCTGCACTAGCTGCTCCCAGCCGACAACAACTAACTCGTCAGTCTTCACAACATACTCGGTGACCAATGCTGATTCCCTCCTCCTCCTAACCCCACAATCACCCACCAATTCCCCTCTCGCCATTCCCGCGATATATATACCTCCTCTGCACCCACTGCACAGAGCTCCCCTCCTTCAACTTTCCATTCTCCTCACAGTCGCAAGCAACCAGCCAGCTCAGAATTTCACGCTAGCTCCATCGATCAGCTGCTGAACTTGGCACCGAGGCGACCGACCGGTCCACCATGGCGATCAAGCACTGCGGCGGGCACAAGGGCGGCGGGAGCGGCTGCGAGTGCCACCGGAAGAAGCTCTACCGCAAGTGCTGCTGCTTCCTCCTCTCCGCCGTCCTCCTGGCCCTCTTCGTCATCCTCGTCGTCTACCTCGTCCTCCGCCCCCACAAGCCACGGTTCTACCTGCAGGACCTGGCCGTGCTCTGCCTCAACGTCACCCCGCCCGCCTCCGCCTACCTCTTCACCACCATGCAGGCCACCGTGGCGGCGCGCAACCCCAACGACAAGGTCGGCGTCTACTACGACCACGCCGACATCTACGCGCAGTACAAGGGCGTGCCCATCACCGTGCCCACGCGCCTGCCCGTCGCGTACCAGGGCCACCGCGACCAGTCCGTGTGGTCGCCGTACCTCAGGTCCATGGACAACGTCGTGCTCTCGCCGCAGCTCGCCGTTTCGCTCGCGCAGGACGAGACCGCCGGGTACGTGCTCATCGGCATCCGCGTCGAGGGCTCGGTGCGGTGGAAGGTCGGCACGTGGATCTCCGGCCACTACCACCTCCGCGTGAACTGCCCCGCGCTCATCAGGGTCAACGAGGGCAAGGGCAGCTACGGCGCCACCACCGGCGGCGGCACCGACTACTTCCGGTTCCAGGCGGCCGCCGCCTGCAACGTCGACGTCTAGTTCGATCCACCGGCCGGCGAGGAAAACTGATTCCTTTTCTTGCTTCTTTTTTTCGTTCTTTCTCCTCTTTTTGACTACTTGCTGCTGTTCGTTGAGCAGACGATCGATTAAAGAATTGATAGTGGAGCTTCGATTCTTGCTCGCCATGTCCTTTAAAATTTCTTCACTTGTTCTTTTTCTTTTGAGGAATTGTTCTTAGAGAATCGGGTTGGATGGAGGAGTAGGCTTAAAGTGGAAGGGAAACTACGGAAAGGAACGGCACAGGGAGTAAACGTGAAGATATGTAGATAGATATTGGACCGTGCACATGCCCCGTTTGCTTCTCCATGGACGTGAAACACTGGCTAGAGCTAGCTTCTTGTTCACAAGTTATCTCGATCGTGTTCCGTAATTTCCTAGATGCGTTCGTTCGTTCGTCTTAGTTACTCCGAGCTTACTTTCTACTCCCTCCAATCCACTAAAAGTAGAGTGGGAAATGAACTAGCCTAGTACAATTTCATAACTGTGTTTGCGACTGTTTTTCTCGACCGGAGGGAGTACTTCCTTATTCTGATGGAGAAGAGACGACCCATCATCTTTTGCTTGTGCTTGAGAGATACGGACTTTTCTGAATCTCAAAGCGTTGATTTGATAGCGATCGGGCCCTAGTACGTAGCTGATCACGAAATTCAATAGCGTGGTGTCCTTCTAGTGCTTGTGAAGCTGTGATCAGTGGACCAACGACAGCTAGTTAGCTGGATTAGGCGCTCGGCTGAAAACCAGGGCACGTCACCGGGCCTGATTGTGACGCGATGGATTGTCTCTTTGTGTGGAATTTCGGCGCGCACACATTATTTTATCATTGACTTAACGGCCATTTCATGTGTCTGTGCCACATATTCATGGCCACGCATGCAGGTGGAGGCCCAAAGATCTCCTTGCGATCGTTGTGTACTCCTAGAAAATAATATTTCCAATCGATGGATGGATGATTATTTTGCGGTGATCTATAGTAACGAACAGGAGAGCTTTCTGAGTTGGAGAAAGGTGGTGGCCGGTGAGGTAAGGCGTCCACATCAGATGAAGCCGACCCAAGAGAAAAGCAAGCTGCTAAAGTGGACCAGGAAGAATCATATTTATATCTCACCAGTATAACTGATGATATATGCATGGGTAGGGTACCCATGCAATGGGTTATCACCGGCCGGCCTTTCTGTGTGTGTGTGCACCTAGCGAGCGAGCGAGCGAATTGAATCCACCATCAGATCGTGTTGGCAACGGCCGCCGACCACAGACATACGTACCCACCCAGCTATAGGACACCTCCCGGGATCGGAAGCTTCTCTTCCAATCCGTCCGGCCGGCGGCCAGTTCATCGCGTACGATTTGTTCGAATTGTCCTCACTTGTGGCCAAAACAGGGGCAATGCCAACTGCTTGGTCCGTTTAATTTGGGCGATATAGCAGCGCCTAGCGGCACTAGTCAGGCATCCATGCATGGTTGTTGGCAGATGGAGTCCAAGTTAAGGACAAATGAGAGAGAGAGAGACAGACAGAGGGGGAAGCCTTGTTGGTCAAGGACGTGTCCTAATTCCCTATCGCAATTAACAAATGGGCTCCATGCAAAAGCACATATACCGGATGCACAAGCAAATTAAGCCAGGACTGCAATAGGGAAATTATGTGATTTTTGAATGACAGTTCGAATGGACAAACGAATCCAAACGACAGAGAAAATGGATACCCACTTAAGCATGATGTAAGGCAGGAAGGACGATATGATTATGCATGTTCGCCACCCAGTTTATATCTCAGAGAGTAAATATTCTCATGTCTCAAAGAATAAGAAGCGACTAGATCCCACTCGGACAATAATTAACCTAATTCTCTGTTGGATGATGTTACCCGCCACTTTGTACCGCGTGAACACTTGTGTTAGCCTATGTGTGAAGCGTAAACATTTGTGTCTAGTGCGGATAGTTGCAACGCATGTGCAAATCCTAGACCCAAACAAATATCGACGCAAATTTAAGGGGTGACCGACCAAGTCCACCAGTGCGTTGACACGTTCATGGCGCCGCGTGAGGCTGGTGGCGAAGGCCCACCGTGGCCAAGCCGTCTTGCAACAGATTAGCGAAGCCAATGCACGACGAGGTGATGATGACGAGTCCACCCATTTCACATCGGCGGCGAGCAAAAACAGACAAAGTACAAGGATAAGAATCCTCCATGCATTGACATTTCTTAGCCCTTTTACTTATTTATTCCAATCTCTGGCTCTTCTTCCTCCGTTCTTCTCGGCATAATCGAATTCGCTCTGTAGCGAGCCTGCTGATAACATGTTGGAACTCATATGTAAACGAGTGATAAATGATAAGAACAAAAACATGTTCCCATTGATGATGAATAATGCTATATATAGCACCCGAACAAGCGCGTACAAAGGACGCGTATAATCGTAATTGGAAGGAGGCGTACAAACCGACATGCGAGTTGAACAAACAACAACCGTCGTGGTTAATTACAAGCATGGATTACATATTATATTAAAAGTACTAACTAAATCCTAACACATACACATGATAAAATCGTGAGTAACTGAGTCGTGAGTCTTGACCATGAACATCGGACCGATGTGGATGCACGCTCTAATCTGCTCCGCTCTCTACTTTGCACCACATATATTAGAGATTTGAACGTGCATTTATATGGAAAAAATAGAATATAATTTGTGGAGGGATGGTAAAAAATATTCACTATTTTTTTAGGAAGAACAAGCATTAGGTAGTAATAATGAAGTTGAGTACTTGAGTACAGAGAAGACGCGTGCTATATACTCCACAAATGCTACTCGTACAAGATGTTGAGTAGGAGTATGTTGAACGGAGGCAGAGGGAAAGTGCTACTCGATACTATCATAGTACTAGGTATAGTAAAGTGAGCTGCAGATCTTGTACCATGCATACTAAAGCGACTTGAACTCTGAATTTAGCAGCTAAGCTGCTGCCCTGAAGTTTCGCTAAAGAGAGACGATAAAGGGATCAGAGGATAGTTGCTATTCCAAGAGAAGGGCGCCGGACCTAACTTGTGTCTTGTGGACTAGGGCGCTATATGTCTCGCCATTAAATTTACGGCCACCATGATTCAGAGAATTAAGTGTGAGAGGCCGTTCCGCAGTGATCATCATGATGATGATTTGCATGTGCATACGTGCATCCAAGTTAGCTGAACATTCCAACAACGAAAAGTTTGTTGGCTACAAGGAGCAAGAGAGAGAGTTCTATATGTATGCACGTCACCATGTATAGAGATCAATACATGCGTGCTTGGAGGTGGCATGGAAAATATTATTTCGGGTTAGGGGAGAAGTTGATGAAGCAACCATGTGGGCCTGTGAGGCCGCGACCCTTGTCTCGTCCCGTTGCATGATAACCCCAATAATTGATCATGAGAACGGAAACAGTTTTTTTTTAGCGGACATTCGGTCTTATCGACCAACTACTAAAACAGAAAGAAAACGACTAGATCTGCGTCGGGATAATGTTCACCCTCAATTTTGTACTGCGTGAACACTTTTTTTATCCTATGGCTGAACAACTATTTTGTATTTGTGAGAATGGACGCGACCTTATCCCCTCTCCCCGTCACTGTTGAAGAGAGGCGAAAGGCGACTTTTTGGGCGAACCCCGTCGATCCACCGCGTCCGTGCCATCGAGGCATGGGATTCCTCTCCTCCGCCGGCTGCTTCGGCAGCGGGAGGGTGGGGGATCCCCGTCTCCGGCCTGTACATACGGTATGATAGGGTGGAGTCCCCGCCGGCGGTGCCTTGGAGGAGGTGGTGCTGGTGGTGGGGTGTTTGGTGTCGGCGCGGCCTTCTCCGGCGGCGGAGCTCTGCGGGGCTCGTCGTCTTCGCGCGCGACTTGCGGGCGCTCGAGGCCCGGTGGGGTTCTTGAGCTCCCTTGCCTCCCGTCGGATCCGTGCTGGCGGCGGATCCGGTGGCTGGAACCCAGAGCCGGGCGAGGTCGGCGGCTCCTGTCTGCGTCGGGATCGAGGACGTCTACGGCAAGGTAGAGATGCAGGAGAGAGAGGGTGCTCGCCGTGGTCGTTCACCGGCGTAAGCTCCGCCGCGGCGCGGCGGACGGGCTCTGCGGCGTCTTTCAAGGAAGAGGGCGCTCTCAGGCTGTGGTTAGAAGGCGGCTGATGTTCTTCGTCGCCGGCGCGGGTGGAGTTGCTGATCTCCGATGGTTCTGTTTCCCCTACGTATTGTACTTTTCCTTCTGTATTTGTACTGTGTACTTTGTATGTGGTACTTTGTTGTTGAATATACGTGGGCTTTCAAAAAAAACTATTTTGTATTTGTGTAAATATGTTTTTCTCGACGCACAAGTGCGACCCAAATCAAACGAATAATGACCTGGCTGGTCTCTGTTCACATTCGACTGAGAATTAGCGAAACCGAAAAAGGTAAAAACGTACATAAGTTAAAATAAATAAAGCTAAACAATAGTTTTTGTAAGAACTAGGTTACATCAATTTTAGCTTCTGCCTTTTTTCGCAGAATATTCTTTAAGGTGCCACTTTCGCCCATATGAGTACATGTTTCCCTGATGTATAATGTATTTTAAATGCACTTCAAACAAATCCGAGAAAAATGGGTATACATTCGGACCTTTTTGTGTGCACACAAAATTTCGTTAATTTTTTTGTGCGTGGACAGTGTAAAAAGGACAAATTTGAAGTTCCAAAATTTCTTTTCACGTAACACATTTTATCATTTTTATACAAGCCACAAAAAATATATTTTTTGCACGAAACTTTGTGTGCATATATAGAATGTACGGATGTATACTCAAATTTGTTTCCACATTTTTCTTGCCTTCTTGAAATGCCTTTTTTCGGCAGTAGAAGCATATTCTGCGAGCCTAAGTGGATTTTCGAAATCTTTGTTTTGTTTAGATAAATTTTTGAATCTTTGTTAGTTTCTGCAAGACCGTTATTCCTACCTGGGCTGTCATTCCCTTGGTTCTGTTCAGACTATTATTGGGCCTCGTCGAGATTACCGATGGAGGTGTGGACGCTTTGGTCTTGGGAGCCCCTATTCAGTGCTCTTGGCACTGGTTAGCATGGTTTTGCCCACTACCGAGCCTTCCTGGGCCAGGCCCATTAGCTGGATTTGTTTTTTGTTAATTTTTTTTGCTGCTGAAAAAAATGTAATGGATTTTCTATAAATATGAGAAAATTTGTGAAATCAAAAAAAGTTCCCAGATTTCAAAAATGTCATATTTTTACAAAAAAATATGAATTTAAAAACTGGTTCATGAATTTAGAATGTCCTAAATTTCAAAAAGATCAAGTATTTGAAAAAGGTTCACGAATTTGAAAAAAAATCTTCATGATTTCGAAAATGATTCATGAATTTTAAAATGGTTCACGAAAAAATGTTCATGAGTTTGAAAATGGTTCAAGAAAAAATGTGCATGAATTGGAAAATGGTTCATTAAAAAGTCGTGAATTTGAAAATGGTTCATGAAAAATGTTCGTGAAATTTGAAAATGGTTCACGAAAAAATGTTCGTGAATTGGAAAATAGTTCATTAAAAGTCACGAATTTGAAAATGGTTCACGGAATTTTTTTTGAATTTGAAAATGGTTCACAAATTTGTAAATGGTTCGCGAAATTATGAAGTCTGAATATTTTGAAAAACCGAACATTTTCAAAGAAAGTTTCATGAATTTGAAAACGAAATAAAAAAAGAACAGAAAAACAAAAAAGAAATAGAAAAAATAGACAGAAAAACGTACATGTGCCGGCCCATTTAGAAGCTTGTGCTGGAAGGAGGGGTATGCAATTCCGTGCTAACCATTGCTACGAGCATAGAATAGGAATCACCGCTACGAGCGTAGAATAGTAATCACCTTGGTCTTGTCGGTAGCAGTTATATTGTGCTTGCTGGCCCATTATTCCATGGAGCTTGTTCTGGCTCTCCTCCCAGCTCCGCAGCCAAGTCCGGCCCGTCAAACAGGCATAAGAACCGTTACACACACACGCAACGCCACAGGTCATTTTTTCACATCACCGTCAACAGCAAAAATGTCGGTGATTGATGGATTAGTAAACCTCGTTAGTCATCACGCGGCTTTGTGTCAAAAATTAACGCCAATCCTGTATGAAAGAGAAGACGCTGAAAATTGTTCTAACTGCTGACATCAGTAGCAAACCGTGTTGCACGATTTGTAACCTATGCACGATGTTGATTTATGACGGAACCCAAAGTGGTAAGTAGTCGAAAGACAAGAAACTGTTATGAAGAACAGATGGGGCGGTAGTACAGCGTACTATGTTAGACGAAGGCAGAAGAGAACTAGAGAAGTGATACAAGGTAATCGATAGTCGATAATGCCGGGTAGAGAGTAGTAGATTGAGGTGCACATGATTTTGTACCCCGATGTGGTAAAGTAGTTTGGACTATGAGCAGCTCGGCTGCTTCCTTCAGGTTAGAGGACATTATTCATCTAACAAGAGGCCGTTTGGAACGGGAATGATCGATCGTGATGATGTATGCGTACATGCATTAAGTTATCAAGCCGGACCATTGCAGAAAGATTGTTGGCTAAAAGACTAGCAAGATAGAGTAGATAGATTTGTATGTATAATTTTCCACGGAAAAAAATATATTGTTGGTAGCTAGTTAGGCCTGAAAGCGTATTTGGAGGCCCAGCTACATGTGGCTCGGTATTTAAAAAAAATGAAATCCCTATTTTTACGTTCCGAATAATACAAAACAAAATTCCTAAGTGTAGATAATGTCGAGATTTACCATAGTTCGAAATTCAGTGGCAAAATTAATATTATTTTAGGCAACATAAAAAATGACTAACTTGACGAAAATTTGAATTTCTGCATTGTTCGCCGATCCATGTCACACAATTGTCTTTTTTTTTCCAGACCAATACAACAATCTTTTCATTAACATTTTGCACAGTGCTAGGCTGGTAGATCTCAACACACTATCTACAACTAGGAATTTTATTGAAACGTAGAAATGGAGATATTGACATTCTTACAAACCGAGCTCCATGGAGCAACGGTTAAATATATATTTTCTTTTAAATTTCCAGTTTCGGGAAGAGGAAAATAAAAAGCTGCACTTTCTCGGCTTGATTTACTAAAACAGAAGTTCATTTAATTTTATCCACAGCAACAGCAGAAATAAACAATAAGTCGTTCTCAGCGATGGCCTCGTTAAGTCGTCACGCGCCTTTGCGAGACAAATGGAAACCGATCCGTTTGCTTGTCGAGACGAAAGAACAGCTGAAGAAGAGCCGGCACGTCACATCACATGGACTGACCTGAAATTTCCTGAACGTAGAATAGACGCACACAAATAAAGCGGGTCCAGGTTGTGCAGCATCCAATTAAATCGTTGAAAATGGCACACGTACGATCCTTGAGCGAGTCGAGAAAACACACGGTCAAAGTCAAAGAACCGGAGTATTTATATAAGGGCAACGTGTTTGCTCCGGCTTTCTTCGCATCATGTTTCATGCGATTCTTCAGTACTAGTAACTGAACCCACGAACGTAGAGAAGTCCCTGACTCTCAGTGAAAATCCCGTTGGGGATCTGAAGCTATCTGACTATCTCTTTCGTGGTTAAGCTTGCTTCGTATACGAGTTTGTCCGGGTGCATGGAAGGGATCAACGTGACGGTGGCCGCCGCGGTCACAAGTCAAGGAGAGGATATATAAAACGCAGGCACAAAGAGAGGCCATTGGAAGGGAACCACGTCCCCCGTTGCCTCACCATGTGCTTGTAAAGATTGTGTTGGATCGTAGTATGAAACTACTATAAACTAAAATTATCGCATGCGAGCTGCGGCGCAAACGATCTTTGACCAGCTGCAGCTTCGAGATTTTTTTTTAAGCTGGTTGCAGGTTTGAGATGACACACGAGAGTTCCGGTGCTTTGAAGTTTAAGCTAGGCGCATCTGGTAGGCGGCGGCCCCTTGGCTCTCCTGCCCTGACCTGCTTCAAGCTATGGGTTCTGGGAGGCCCACGGTTCTACACTACTGGCAAGCTGTCACCAACATCCCCACCAACCACCCTAAAGGTCTCAGAACGGCCGTGGTTCTCATACGTGGGAGATCTGGAGGGAGCGAAACGCCAGGGTCTTCAATAATAAATTCGTCGCTCCGATGGCACTTCTCCAAAAGATCAAGGACGAGGGAAAAGACTGGATCTTGGCTGGCGCTAGGCATTTTGCTGAGATTGTCACTTAAGTTGTTTTAAATGGCCTGAATGGCCCTTTTTTTCTTTTGGCTTCGGCCACCGCTTGTTTGCTCCTTATACATTAATATAAAGGCAAAACTTTTGCCCGTTTCGAAAGTTTAAGAAGAAAAAATGGCCTTGCTCGATCGGCGTGATAGGATATGCTGAACTTGGAGGAGCAGAGCAAGCGCGTCCGTATTGCCGAGCATGGAGTTCAACGTGTCGTTGCGCCTTCATCACGTGCTCGCCGAATGCCGATATCAGACAGCCTCCAGAGGTTAGTGTCACATGTCGCCATCCGGCGTGCCAAGCTGGGCTTAACGGTCCGTCAAAGAAATGGTGATATGTAGAGCTCTGTTTGCTGCCACCCACCCATGAGGGTTGCCAAATAAACTATTTTGCCGGATGTAATTTGCGTCAAAAATAAAAGGTTGCGGCAGAAGCGTCTAATGCAAGATTAGGCAGTAAACAATTAATGGTGTGGACAGTGCAAAACCAACATCTCCATTTGACGGCTACAGGAGACCTCCAGGTTAGGTGCACAAGCAGCTAGAGGTGACAGTGTCATCGCCATCAGGAAACGCAAAGAAAAGGAAAGGCCGCATCTACCATGGGAATTGTGCCTGTAGAAAACAGTTGGGTTTGCTCGCCTGCTGAACGTGCCCTTGCTGGGACACCCTGTTTTGGACGCTTCCGTCAACTGGTTTGGTTGGGAAGCGGCCAATACCTGTTTGTCTCGGCGTGCTGGCGACAACGACCTCAACACAAGCCAAAACAAACGCTCGCGCCGGCACAATCACGGTACAGCACTCGCTCGCTTTTCAGACAAGTGTAAAAGTCTGCAACCTTTTTGTATGCGGTACTACTCTACCACTATCGGCAGCCGGCTGAGAATTTCATCACCACAAGCCGCATCCTCGACAATGTTTATCGACAAGTCGCATTGGATCATCACACTTCGATTCAACCAGACAACGGAATAAACTCCGATGAATCTAATGCGGCACAACGCATCAATGATAAATGAAACAGAATTCCAACGAAATATAAGGGTGACAGCAATCGAAAAAATCTGAATATATATCGACACAGATCAAATAGCATAATCTCAGTACACAACTGGTGCTAATAATACTAGAAAGAACCAAGCGAACAAGTAATCGATCGATAGTATGTGCACGCTAATCCAATGCTAGCGAATATTAGTACTCCGTAGTAGAAGTAGGTACCACCGAAAACAAAGATCTATCCACGGCGATGCAGAGCAGAACATCCCCCGGCCAACCAATCGAATCGACAGCAAGAGTCGGAATAATCAGAACCAGACTTTGCAGTCGACGGGCTGGAAGGCGGGCGCGGAGGCGGCGCCGGGGGCGGGGAGGGAGAGCGGGCAGCTGATCCTGGCCCTGGGGCCCGGCACCTTGAACGCCCACACCTTGACCCTCAGCTTGGCGTTCAGCTTCACCTCCACGTCGAACGCGCCGCCGGACTGCTGGCTCCTGAAGGTCACCGCCGTAACATCCCCCTCCAAGACCTGCTGGCCGCCGAACACGGGGGAGAGCTGGGTCTTCGCCTCGTGGCCCTGGAAGAAGGGGTCGAGGGGCACGTACCCAAAGCGCTGCCCGTCGAACAGGGCGAGCGCCTCGACGCTGTCGTAGTAGAGCCCCACCCGCTTGTTGGGGTTGCGGACGGTCATGGCGACGGTGAGGTTGTAGGCGAGCGAGGATTGGGGGGAGAGGGTGAATGTGGTGAGGGAGGCGGAGTCGACGGTGGCGGCGATCATGTGGGGCCGGAAGACGAAGTAGAGGATGAGGGCGAGGATGCCCGCGGTGACGATGAGGGAGACCAGGATGCTGCAGAGGCAGCTGAAGAGCCCGCAGGCCAGGCACTTGAACGGGCAGCACAGGCACGACGCGCACCGGCTGCCGGAACCCATCGTGGGTGGGTGGTGCTGTTGGGGACGACGGCGGCGACGAGGTGAGATTTGTTTGGTGGGATTCCGGCGAGGAGAGTTTGTGATTGGTGGGGTGAATTTGGTGGATTGTGGCGCTGTGGGCGGTGGGATATATAGGTAAGGGGATCCACTGGGCGCGGTTGTGCAAGCAAGCGCGTGGAGGCGAGATTGACTCTTCTTCTGATGGAAACGGCGTGGATTTAGGGTGTGATTTTGGGATGGAAATCAATCGTGCTGATTTGGGGAAGGTTTGCGTGGGGTTGCCTCGGCTGGAAGCAGGGGAAGAGGAAGGCGCGAGGAAGAAGGGGTAGTGGAGGGGGTGGGATTGGTGGTGGTGGAGTTGTAGCCGTTGCGGCTTGACTCGGTCGGCCTTTTCTTAATTTTGCACGACCCAGCTTGGTTGACTGGTTTTGGTTGCCGTTTCAGCCGTGTTTTTTTTTTTTTTGATATTCCTCTCCCGTCCGCAAACAGGTTTCAGCCGTGTCGAGCTGCTGCAATCTGCCCGTCCGCAAACCGCATCTGGGTACAAGCGTGCCAAATTTTGCCTTGTCTGAACTTTAAAATCTGAAATACATGTCTTTTGTTTACTCCTCAAAAAGGTTAAATATTATTTGAATATCAGATTCCTGAATTCATCCCTCTGTTCCGTCTTTCCTTTTCTCTTTCCTTGCTACAACTCCTGAGAGAGCTCTATTTCTTCTCTGAAGCCCTTCCGGCGGCACAGCAGTCGGGGGAGGTGGAGCCGAGGCGTCGGCACCCGTCCTATAGATGTAGGGCTTCGTGTGTGTGGTCTATGGTCCTTAGTTGCGACTCCGAGTGGAGTTTCAGGATCACGTCAGCCCAAGCTGGCGCATCCTATGTGTCGTTTCCTTGAAGGCGGCGTCCTGGTGGCAAGCCTCGGGGATCTCAATCAATACGACTGTTGAGTTCGTTCGCTCAGGTGCTCAAGAGGGCACCGGGAGGCTGCTGCGGGTCCTCTTTGTTGCGCTCTTGAGGAAAGAGGGTGACGACAGATTTCTCCAATTCTTGAAAATAGGCCTAAGAGAGGGGAGTTCAAAATATAAATGAACCTTTGGTAATTTCGGTTCCTATTGAAATATTTGTGACATAAAGATTTCACATAAAATTCCAATAAATTTCAATTCAAATTTGAATTGTGTCAAAACTTATTTAAATTAGTGAATTTGATAAATTCAAACCAAATTGCAATTAATTTCGGTCCATCCCTCGAGAAGGACAATGTTGTATATTTTCTCTTCTTTAATGTGTTGTCCACTATACACACGGAGCTACCGCGCACGCTGTCAGCCCTAGCTCCCGACCGCGAGGACTCTATGCTGAACATGAACGATATTTATACTAAACATTTTTATTTTGTATAACTCTTTATATTAATTTGTGTTGATTTTGATGGATATAGATTCGGACGCAAGTTTTAACATGCATGTTTTATATTGTACTTAACAAACTAATCATGTAATTGTGCAACTAAAAATAAATCAACTGTGATTCATTACAAAAAATATAAATATGCACATGACCAAAGTTGAAATATTTTTATTGTCTATTTGTGTTAGTTCATCTAAAGACTTAATTTGGATGTAGCACGACCTTTTGTTTAGTTTTGTTTGTTACTACACAAAACCATAGTAAAAGACAAAACATATATTACAAGGAATACACTTTCAAGGGAGGATGGGTTATAGCACGTATATGTATGTGTCCATATTTTTCTGAAACAAGTGTATGTGTCCATTTTAACATTCCAAATTGTTGCTAGAGGATTCTACAACATATCAGTTTGAATAGTACCACTACCAGCTACTCGTATCTAAAGTATATCATCAAACTTAGATATATTGTATAAACGGTGATGCACCACAAAACACAGTGTTTAGGGAGTGAGTTTTCTTTTTTGTAGCACAGTGAAAAAATCTATCAAGGACCATATGTAGCACAGTGAAAAGATTCCAATAATAATCATGATTAAACAATTCCATATGATCTGCCAGCTCCCAGCTAGTATCAAACACCCTAGGATCTAGGGTAGGGGGAGGTGGTCGCCGGCGGCGCTCAGGAGGAGGGGCGGCTGGTGCGGAGTTTGGTGTCGGCGTGGGTTCCTCCGGCGAGGCGGCTCCTTCGGGTGCGGCGTCCCCGCGCACGACTTGCGGGAGCAGGGGGCCCGGCGCGGCGCTCGTGTTCTTCGTCTTCCTGCCGGATTCGCGCTGGCGGCGGATCTGGCGGGTGGATCCAGGTGCTGGGCTGGCTCGGTGGCTGCCGTCTGCGGCGACGATGGTGACGGCTGCGGCAAAGCGGCGTGGTAGAGCCGGGGGGACGTCTGCCCCGCTCGTTCAGCGTTTCAAGTTCCGCCCGGCGCGGCGGAGGCTCACGGCGGCGTCTTTCAAGGGCGCAAAGTTTCGCCCAGGCTCGGGAAGAAGGTGGTCGCCGGTCTTCGTCTTCTTCGTCGACGGTGTGGCTGCGGTTCTCGGTTCTTGCTCTGGATCTTCATCCTCTTCGCTTTGTTCTTGCTTTGTTCTTGTTTCTATGTACTGTGTACGTGGATTTGAGGTGAATATATGAAGGAAGTTTGGATGTGTTCAAAAAAAAAAAAATATATATGCAGCTCCTCCTCTTGTCAGACTTGTACCGATTGAGAGATTCGAACAGAAATAAAGAAAATAAATTAGGTTCGTTTCAGGCTACTATATACTCCATCGTCCAGTTCGCCATGGGAAACATCAATTCTTGCTGCGCCGAGCAGCCCACCGAGGAGACGTCAATGAGCTGCGTTGCCACCATGGCCTCCACCGTGGCGCACAAATTCCCGGTGACAAACTACTCGCTTCTCAAAGGTATGTGCGTCGGCGAGTTCGTCAGCTCCAAAACGTTTAGGGCTGGCGGCTACAAGTGGAATATCAGATTCTACCCTAACGGGGTCGAAAATGGATCTGTTCGTTACGCGGCGGCCTACTTATGCTTTCGTGGTGGCGCAACAGCAGCAGCCGGCGTGGAGACGCAATTCACTCTAAGCTTGCTGCTCACGGATGGCAAAGTACACAGAGATTTTAAGGCTTCCAACAAGAGGGTAACGCATATCTTCCAGTCGTCAAAGGGTACTATCGGGGGCTTTCCTAAGTTTATGAAGAAGTCCAACCTGCGAGAAGATTGCTTCACGATCAGGTGTCACTTGACTGTCATAAAAAAAGTGTATAAGCATGTCGAGATGTTAACCTAGTTGTCCGCCCATAGTCTTGTGTGTCAAGGAAAAGACAACAACCGGGCCGGTGGTCACTGTAGAGCGGGCTAAGCTCGTGCAATTTGTTGTGTACCCTACCACTAGTTGTGGAGAGGTAGAGGCTACACCTTTCCCGGTTGTTCTCACATTTGCAAAGTATCTTTGGGGTTCTAAAGGTTCTAAAGATTCTAGACAGTTTTCAGACTAAGTTTGCTTGATTTCTTATGAGGAAAGTTATCACATGTGAGTACTAAACCGTATTGTTGTGCTTGTAACACGTACAACATCATTGGCTGTAAATCTTGATGATGATAGCGTGTGTTGTCGCATCCGTCTATTTTATAGCAATATAATGACAAGAGTTTCTACAATACTATGGAGGCACGAAACGTTGAAGTTAAATTTCATGTGCATGAGCTGACCTATACACTAGTTAAATTTCAACAATTTAAAATGCATTGTACGTTGGCTAAAATCTAGCTCTGAGCCACCCCATGGACTTATATCTAAAAAAGCCACCCCATGGACAATGATGCAAAATGTGCCTCCTACATTTCAATTAGCCCTCGTCAGAGGAAACAATGGTTCACTTCCTTCCTTCACAAGCACCATCTATGATGAGTTGATGATGCTATTGTTGAAGAACTGTTCACTTTGATGTCCTAAATTATGTACTAAGATGATGAACTTGTGATATATTTTGCGAGACTGTCGTGATATGAACACGGCAGATGCCATAGGATGGCTTGAGTTGGGGCCGATGGAAGCTGGTGATACCGGGGAGGGCTAGCGCGCTAAGGAGCGCACACGAAGAACACTGCAAACACAAAGATCTACCCAGGTTCAGGGCCCTCGTGAGGAGGTAAAACCCCTACTCCTGCCTGTTTGTCTCAAATATATCAGTGGGTACCGAGTTACAGAGGTGCTCCTTGAGCTGTATGATCCAACAATGGTGGATATACACTAGCTAGAAGATGAAGCTATGGGGTGAAAACTATCGCTGGGTCTTGTCTCGTCTCTCTCTCCGCACGTCCCTCAAACAGGAGGGGGTGCAGCCCTTTATATAGGCTTTACCGAGTTACATTGCTGCCCCCAGCCGAGTTACCAAAGTAGCCTCAACCGAGTTACCGAAATACCCTCAACGGGCACTGTAGCCGACACATCACAGTGTCAGAGACATGCTCATCATGGTCTCTGCTACGCACACGTACTCTTATGTCAGCTTCTTGGTCATCATTGTGCCTCTGCCAAGACAGGACGGGACATGCCCTGCCTCGAGTCCCGCACTGCCTCGAGCCCAGTGTTGCCTCGCTGTCTGTTCCCACATGCTTCCTGTGCCAGAGATAAGCATGCCTTCACTTCGTCTCTGCACCGTCCTTCTGACACGCTCCCGTGTCAGACGGGAAGTACGTGACAGCACCATTGACTTCTGTACCAAGTTATAGCGCCTCTTCACCATAACTCGGCACGGATATGTCGGATCTCCTTTCCTTGGTCAACGCCCTGCACAAGAGAGACAACATGAAGATTCCGACATTCATATGTCGGTTACAATATGTCGGACACCATATCCCGGCCCCTTCTGGGCCTGGCTATCTCGGTGCTCCTCAGTACCGTATCTCGGTATGACAACAAGCTGGGCCTGATCTGCTCAATGAGGTAAGTGACATGGTTAAGACCATACCTCGGTCCACTCTTGGACACAGCTTTACACTACCATGACCCTACCTCGGGGTAGCCCCCCGACATTAGTCCCCGAAGCTGGTGCGGTCCTGCAGCCTCGGATGAAGGACCACAACAGGTTAACAAACTCAAACCCATCAGATCAATTGTCCGACATAAACACGTCGGTCTGTTACAAGCATCCGACATTACAATGTCGGTTCTTGCCAACCACCAAGAACCTCATCTCGAATTACTTACGACTCTCATCTTTATGTCGGTCACTCCGACATAAGAATATTCCCCAAATCTTCCCCAAGATCTTGTCACAGCACGTGGCAGCACCCTTCTGCGTGTCGCCTGGATTACCGTGTGTGGACAGACATACCTCTGCCTGCATGCCAGCCACGTCATCCGAGCTCTCTGAGCTGTCACAATCACACAGAGCACTTGAGTGCCCTGACCGCGTCAGCGCACGTCACACGGAACGGCTCCTAGATTCCCGCGCCCATTACTGCTCTATTAACCACGTTTTGCGTCAGTTACCACTTAATGGCCCATGATGTGGCCGTTTTCACCGCGCCACGCGGTTAACACGCGCAATAAATCTGCGCGATATCCCCAGAGATCGTGCGCGGTTAATGTGCAAACCGCACACCTTCCCCTGCCTATAAATAGTGGAGCGGGGGCGCCCTTCACTTTTTACCCTTGCCACATCCTCTTCCTCTTCCACCTCGCACAGCACTGCGCCATTGCTGCCGCCGCACCGAGCACTGCGCACGGAGCACGGACACCCGCACCACCGCACCGGAGCTCGTCACGACGCCGGAGCGCCTAAGAACTTCATCCCTCCCTCTCCGCACTCGCATTCCCTGGTAAGATCCTCGCCCTCCGCACTGTTCATGCTCAAGTTCATCTTTCTTAATGAACTAGTTCATCTTTCTGGATGAATTTGTTCATCTGTTTGAGGAATCTACCCACCGCCATTGCGGTTACTCTTAGTTCCTCTTTTTTAGATCTGGAATAGATCTTCTAAACCATGCTTTTAGCAATCCTGTACTAGTCCCTCATCTCGCCCTTGCAGATTCAACTCGCGTTGGCCTTCTATTTATTCTCTGTTTTTCTTTCTCCGTAGATCTTCCTGTAAAATACCTAGATGCAGATTTGTGTTTCCCGCCAAAACTCATTTTCCCCCTGGATACTCGAGTTCTCCGACATATTTAACTCGGTCAAACTTCTGTCTCTTTTCAGGAATTCTCCGAGATGTCTTCCAGCAACATCCCGGAGCCCGCCGACACAGGCGCAGAAGAGAATGAGCGCGTTGGATGGAAAGGCTCGGATGTCACCCAAGCCGAGATAGACTGGCTTGTCCGAACTCGGCGAATCCCTGCCGAGGTCATATGCCGGGTCCCTGGCAAGGAGGCTGAACCGACATAAGAACCCGGCGAACGCGTAGTCTTCGTCGCGCACTTCGAGAGCGGCTTTGGACTCCCGGCGAGCAACTTCTTCCGAGCTTTTCTTAACTTTTTCCGCCTTCAATCTCACCACCTTCCTGCAAACGCCATCACGACACTCTCGGCCTATGCCGCATTCTCTGAGGCATACCTCGTGAAAGGATCGAGTAGGTTGACTAGAGGGGGGGGTGAATAGGCAACTAGAAATTTTCTTTTTCTTTTAATCAAATTAAGGAATTGCTCAAATATAAGTTCTCTAGATATGCAACTAGGTGAACAATCCTATATGATGAGCAAATCACAAGCTAGCAAGATATACTAAACAAGTTAAGCTAGCAATACAAGTAAAGGAAGGATAAGATATAACCACACGGTGACGCGGAGATGATTCCCGAAGTTCACTTCCCAATGGAAGCTACGTCTTCGTTGGAGCGGTGCGGGGTCACAAGTGAGCCCCGAATAGCCTTGATATGGCACACCGTATCTCCCTCGTGTTATCCTCCAATGAGGAGTTCCACGAGCCACTATATGATGCCCTCGAGGTCGGCAACAAACCTTTACAAGGATGAGGCACACTCCACAACCGAATTGGAGGCTCTCTCCAAATTCCCGCGGCTCCCAAAGCCACAAGAATCACAAGGCCGGGGCACGCATCCACAACTTAATTGGAGGCTCCCGGCTAGTCCCCGCGGCTCCCAAAGCTACAAGAACGACCAACGACTTCTAGGGTTCCAATGAACCCAAGATTTACAAGTTCCTCAAAAGGAATGGATATAGAATTCAAATCGCTTTGGTGGAAGTGTAGATCTAGCTAAACTCTCCCAAGTCCTAGAAGGACAAGGTGTTTGAGTGGGTAGGGAGAGAGATCTAGTAGTTTCAAGCTTTCAACAATGGTGGGGAAGATATTTCTGGTCGTGGTACCCTTCTCAAGGTAGGAGAAGGTCCTTATATAGTGTTCCACCATTTCTAGCCGTTGCAGACAGGTGGATCGGATAATCCGATTCAAATGAGTATCGGATTATCCGACACCACCGGATAATCCGAGCCAAGTCAGAATCGGATATTCTGATTTTCTTCAGTGCTGTTTTTCCTCTGCTCCTTAGCCAAATTCCAGCATCTCTTGACCATCGGATAATCCGATATTTTCCAGTATCGGATATTCCGATTTTCTTCAGTACTATTTTTCTTCTGGTCCTTAGCCAAATTCCAGCAACTCTTGAACATCGGATAATCCGATATCTTTCAGAACCGGATATTTCGATAAACATCAGTACTGGATTTCTTCAATTCCTTAGCCAAATTCTAGCTCTTTTCAACTACCTTTTTGGACTAGATGCAAAGATGTTTTAATCACCTAAAACCTGCATCACTTGATTTACATGTTAAATCATCACTAGTGTTGTTGCCTAACACACAAAACACAAGGGATTTAAGAAGTGTCCTTTCAATCTCCCCCTTTTTGGTGTTAGATGACAACACTAGGATTTGCAAGGAAAACACAATTATATGTTACCTAGATTCCAGAGCTTAACACATAAGAAGCTCCCCCTGAACATGTGCATATAATTGAATTGCATTGGAATACAAATGCAACACATATGGGAAGAGAGCATCTCCAAATGGTAAGGAAACTAGATACGAAATTTCATGAGAGAGATATCAACAAAGTTTGAGCTTTGAGAGAGAACTATACCTTGTGCGCAATAGAGTAGAGATAAACCATAGCACAAGGATACCACTTATAACCATATAAGAAATCCATATGTCTCATAACTTAAACACAAAGGTTCACACACATTAGTTCCACATGAAACACAAAGTTTGACATCGAAACACAAAGTTTGACATAAATGGACACAAGCGCAATAAGAGTGGTAAAAGCATATGCTTGTGCCCGAAACCCATGCCAATCCCACACGGAGACCTAATAGAACTACTTCTCCCCCTTTGGCATCGAAACGCCAAAAAGGGAAAAGAGCGATGCTACATCCCGCGATCACTCCGACTCAGAATCATCGTCAGTATCATCATCTTCGTCATCATCACCACTGTCCTCAGCATCTACATCATCACCACTGTCCTCAGACTCATCATCATCGTCTTATGCGTATTCATAAGTAGCGGCACGAGTGTAGGATGGCCGGGAAGGGCCTGCAGAATCTGCTAGGAGGTGAGACTCAAGCTGAGCCCATGGAAACTTAGAGCCCTCGTTCCACTTCTCATAGGAAAGAGGATCAGCTGCTGGGGGATCATCTGGAAGGCGAGGGAGATGCTTGAGAATGTTCTCCTCCCTAAGATAAGTCTCATACTCACCCCTCCTGATATCTGCATTCATACATAGGATGTTCCGCTGGAACCAGTTTAGTTTCTTGGGTGGTGTAAAGGAAGGAACCGGAGCTGGACGGGTGGCACCACGACGTGCATCACCCATGAAGGAACCTCTGGCAGGAGCAGCACGAGCAGCAGGAGCAGCAATGACTTCCTTTCTTTTCTGATAGACCCTCTTGTATGTATGGGGCTGCATAGTGTACTTGCTGAACTCGTGGTTCCTCATAGTGTCCTTGATGAGCAGCATGATGTAAGGGGCATAAGGAATAGTGAGCTTGCTGACCATGGAATCAAACATCTCATGGTAAATGAAATCCATCACATCCACTTTGAAATCAGCAGTTGGGTCTTCATTTTCAATAATCTATTTTGCAAGGCAAAGCAAGTTGCCAACAGGAGCGACAACATTGTCATTGTTACCCCCGCTGGGAGCAATGATTGAGCGAAGGATAATCACAAGCTTGTCATAGAGAGGCAGGAGACCCTCCTTTTTGCCAATAATTCCATCTTTTCCATACATGTCCTTCATCACATTTTTGTTTGGCTTGTCAACATCAAGCATGCGGTATCCAATAGGAGGATGTCTGTTGAAAGAATATCCAAGGATAGTGGCAAACCGATCAAAAGATGATGTGCACTGAGTGGTACTAGACATCCACTTCATTGTCTTGATGTGGTCACCCTCGATCACCAAAGTGGAGAAAAATTGCAAAACAAGTGGGATATTGTAAGGACATTGCTTCTCCATGAGAGGAACCATTCCCATCTTTTCAAGCACATGTGCAACTTCGGCATAAATGGGCTTGGCCATGATGTCTTTCATTTTGTAGGGCTGCATTGGGCGAATGGGGTACCGATAAAACTGATAGATGTCCTGGTATATGTATTTCTGCTCCATGCACCAGAAGAATGGATCTTCAATATCTTTATCTTGAGGCACATTCCTATACCAGTTGGACTGACGAATGGTGGCATAGTCAACGCTATCCATACACATGTAGTTAGGGCGAGTTTCCTTGCCCTTTTTCCCGGGCTTCTTGGAGAGCAGTTTCGCTTCTTCGGAGCTCTACTCGTATTACCTGTGAGATAAAGCAATAGATGGATAGCATAGATAAGTACACACAAGTCACAGAGCAAGGAATGACACAAGGTACAATAGGAAAGCATCCATAGGTTGACAATACTTAGGCCTAGGCAAATCAAAGCAATTCTAAACTTAACTGTTGGAACCGGATAATCCGGTACTGACAGAACCGGATAATCCGGTCTAGATGTTTCAGAAAGATTTGATTAAAACCCTAGGTCTAAAAGTAGATCGACACACAATGATGCTGCCATAGTGTTCCTAGTGTGCAGGGAATGACCAAGGGGAGCTCTATCCTTAAGCAAAGCATCAATAAAACTCCTCTTTATGAATCTAGATGAAGAGCACCCAAGATTTGAAAAAGAGAGATTTACCCTCATCCATTGAGGAAACTGCTTGGAGGAAGGAGTTCCCGGGGAGGAGGAGCCTCAGATCCGGCCGAAACCCGCAATGAGGGATGGAGGGAGGCGCCGGAGACAGCGTGGGGACGGCAGGCTGCGGTGTGGTGGAGAGAGAGAGTTGGGGGTGGAAGAAAAGCTCGAATGAGCCCTTCACCCCGACCCTCTCAGTATTTAGAGAAAACCGCACAGTCGGATATTTCGAGCTAGAATTGGACCGGATAATCCGACGGATCGGATAATCCGATCAAGTCTTGCATCGGATATTCCGACTGTCAGAGATTCTGTGGAGCACAGAAAATCTGGCCTGCTGAACCCATTCTCCCTAGTTTCAAAACATGACTTGTGTGCATAAGATAGAATGTTTTTAGACAAGATAGGCTTGGGATAGGATTGCCAAACTGACATTGGTACTTCATACTCATGCTTGCAAGAATCAAACTACTAAAAGGCCAAGATGAGTGTGTTTTCCATAAAACCAACAAAGGGACCATAAATTCAAATGATATTCAATTAAGATCCAAAAGAACCAACTCTCACAAAGAAGAGGGCGGTGGCCAAGGCCACCATGTATGAGTTTGTGGTGTGACACCGCGAAGATGTATCTTGGGTTCACGGCCACTACTCGTCATTTAAGCTCACAATTCATGAAATGAAAATATAGAGACAAAATGAGTTCTTACTATCGGCATAATGGGGGGAGGGATAGTCCAATGGATTAGGACCGCACTCCCCCTATGTCCATGCCTACATCCAAACCAAATAATATTGTCTAATATGGGTAGGTATGCAAGAAGTCCACTAAGTCCAATTGCTTATGTCCACCACATTTAGTTCTCCTCTCAACTCCTTGAATCTTGCTTCACCAAGAGGCTTTGTGAACATATCGGCGAGTTGATGCTTGGTGTTGACATACTTGATTGCAATATCACCCTTCTCAACATGATCTCGAATAAAATGATACCGGATCTCAATATGCTTGGTCTTCCCATGAAGACCGGATTGTGAGCAATTTTGATGGCACTTTCATTGTCACATAAAAGAGGCACTTTGTCACAAATGACACCATAATCCTTTAAAGTTTGCCTCATCCATAATAATTGTGCACAACAACTTCCGGCGGCAATGTATTCGGCTTCGGTGGAGGACGAGGCCACACAATTTTGCTTCTTGGAAGACCAACTCACAAGAGACCTACCAAGGAATTGGCAAGTACCCGAAGTTGATTTTCTATCCATTTTGCAACCCGCCCAATCCGCATCCGAATAACCTACAAGATCAAAGCTTGTCCCATGGGGGTACCAAAGACCATAGTTAGGAGTATCCATCAAGTATCTTAGAATCCTTTTAACCGCGGTTTCATGACTTTCCTAGGACTTGATTGGAATCTTGCACACATACCCACACTAAACATAATATCCGGTCTAGATGCACAAAGGTAAAGCAAAGATCCAATCATAGAACGATAAAGCTTTTGATCAACTTCCTTACCATCCGGATCTAAGTGAAGATCCGCCTTGGAGTCCATGGGAAACTTATATGGCTTGGCATTGTTCATATCAAATTTCTTGAGCATGTCCTTAATATACTTGGCTTGACATAAGAATGTTCCTTCTCGATTGGTGGATTTCAAAGCCAAGAAAATAATTCAATTTCCCATCATGGACATCTCAAATTCCTTGGTCATTAGCTTAGAGAATTGATCACTAAATTCATGGTTAGTAGAACCAAAGATAATATCATCAACATATATTTGGCATACGAAAAACTCTCCATTTATCCTTTTTGTAAAAAGGTGGGATCTATTACCCCAATTTCAAAGCCACGGTCTACTAAGAACTCCTTGAGATGATCATACCAAGCACGTGGAGCTTGCTTGAGCCCATAAAGAGCCTTATGTAGTAAGTAGACATGGTTAGGAAATTTAGGGTCTTCAAAACCCGGAGGTTGTTTCACATACACTAATTCATTTAGTGGACCATTTAGAAAAGCACTTTTAACATCCATTTGATATAAGTAATTTATGAGTAGATGCATAGCAATTAGTAAGCGAATGGATTCAAGTCTAGCAACGGGGGCATAGGTTTCACCGTAGTCGACTCCTTCGATTTGGGTGTAGCCTTGTGCAACCAATCTTGCTTTGTTGCGGATGACTTGACCATGTGAGTCTTGCTTGTTCTTGAATATCCACTTGGTTCCAATGACATTATGGATGTGTCTTTGGGTCTTTCAACTAATGACCATACTTTGTTGCGCTCGAAGTTGTTCAACTCTTCATGCATAGCCGCAACCCAATCCATGTCTTCAAGAGCATCATATACCTTGAGAGGTTCTAAGCTAGACAAACAAGAGACATGACCACAAAAGTTAGATAATTGATTGCGTGTGGACACACCCTACGAATACTCCCAAGGATATTTTCTTTGAAGTGTTGTAGATGATCCAATTTGATGCACGCCGAATGACTCGGCGTTCCATGGCTTGACCAATTGTTTCACCAACACGAAATCTTCATCATTGCCTTCATCTTGTTCATGGTCAACCCGAAGTGGAGTTCTTGGAGTTGGGGTTCATCATGTTCTTGTTCTCCACTAGAGTTGGGTGGGTCTTGACCATTTCTTGTTCATGTGGATGAATATCTGATCTTGTTCTTGTATAGTTGTTGATCAATTGTTGAGGTGGATGGTTCAACTTGAGTAGAACTTGTTCCTTCTTCTTGAGTGTCATCAATAGGTTCTTCAATAGGAATAAGTTCTCCCTATGCCCATAGTTCTTATGGCTTGAGATGGAGGTCATCACCTACATCATCATGATCAATATGCTCCGCTTGGGAGCCATTATCCTCGACAAACTCCACATTCATAGATTCTTCAACACACCGGTGGATATGTTGTAGACCCTATAAGTATGAGAGTTTGCGGCATATCCAACAAGAATACCATCAAAAGATCTAGATTCAAATTTAGCAATTGCAACCTTTAATGTAAACATGGCATTTGCATCCAAATAAGGAGTTTTTACCGATAAGGAGTTCATATGGTGTCTTTTCATGAGAGGACGAAAGAAGAGCCGGTTTGAGTAGTGGCAAGCGGTGTTGATGGCTTCGGCCCAAAAGTTGTATGGGGAATGAAATTCGGCCAACATAGTTCTTGCCATATCAATAAGAGTGCGGTTCTTCCTTTCGGCGACACCATTTTGTTGGGGAGTATATGCAGCGGAATATTGGTGTTGAATGCCCTCCCCACTTAGGAAATCATCCATAGTGTAATTCTTGAACTCCGTACCATTGTCACTTCTTATTGCCAAAATCTTGGAGTCATATTGGCGTTGAACTAGGTTGCAAAGTCAATGAATATCTTTTGAGTTTCACTCTTCCTCTTGATGTAGAAAGTCCAACAATATCTTGAATAATCATCCACAATCACCAAACAATATTTCTTGCCACCAAGACTATCATATGTGGGAGGCCCAAAGAGATCCATATGAAGGAGCTCCAAAGGCCTCTTAGTGGAGATAATGGTCTTCTTGGGGTGATTCTTTTCATGCATCTTTCCGGCTATGCAAGCACTACAAGGACGATCTTTGGAAAAATTAACATCGGTTAGTCCTACCACGTGTCCACCCTTCACAAGAGTTTGTAAATTTCTCATACCGACATGGCCTAGCCGGCGATGCCAAAGCCAACCCTTGTCGGATTTAGCCATTAGACACGTGGCAATTTGAGTGGTCTCTTTCGAGAAATCGACCACATACAAACCGTTCTCACGAAATCCAACAAAGGCTACTTTAAGAGATTGAGTGAAAAGGATGGTCACGTGGTATTTATTAAAGATAACGGTGTAACCGGCATTGCATAATTGACCAACGGAAAGTAAATTATATGAAAGGGATTCAACAAGAGGACCTTCTCAATGGATAACTCCGGAGTGATCACTACCTTGCCATATCCCAATACCTTAAGTCTTGCATTGTTCCCACGGTGACATGAGAGAATGTGAGTAATTGTTTCAATAAGCCCTTTACTAATTCTTTGCTTCCGGTCATGTGAGATGAACACCCACTATCAATGAGCCATGAAGATCCACCGGAAGAAAAGTCCTACAAGAAATCAAGTCTTTGATTTAGGTACCCATTTTGGAATGGGTCCTCTTTTGTTAGTCACAAGGGTCTTTGGAACCCAAATAGCATAGTGATAATCATCTCCATATGAAGTGCCAACATATTTAGCAAAAACACAACCATTTCTAGATTTCATAAGAACATATGAAGGGTTGTATTTTCCCGCAAAGTCATTGTGAGTGGCATTGCCCCTAGTGGCATCACCAATCACATTTGTCTTAGCCAACTCCCCCTCCTTCACAAAAACAATATCTTTGGAAGGGGAGTAGGCTTCTTCTTCTTTTGTTGACCTTCTTGGACTTAGGTGTAAACCCAAGTCCTTCCTTGCCAACCACTCCCTTTTGATTGCTCAAAAGATCATTGAGGTTCTTCTCCCCTTGGATGCAAGTGGCTAGACCCTTCTCAAGTTGGGCCTTCAACCTAGTGTTCTCCTCAATAGAGATGCCTTCACACAAAAGGGTTAGAGGTACAAGCATTTGCATCTTTATCATTATGAGATGTGGTGAAGCTAGCATAGATGTATTGAGCTTGTAATTTAGCATATGACTCCTTGAGCTTGGTGAGCTCACTTGAGGTCACCTTGTGGGTTTCCCTAAGTTGCTCAAAACTCTCAAAGAGTTTGTTATGACTCTCTACAAGCTCATCATTTTTAACTTTTAGATCACTAGCAACTTGAATAGAGGTTTCACGGTTTCTTTTGCCTTGGATAGGTCCTTGGCTTGTGTCTCCTCAAGTTGCTCCGGAACAATTGTTCCTCAACAAGTTGATCTTCTAGCTCACCAATTTTATCGGCATGATCACATGCATGCCCTTCGAGCTCACAAATCCTAACTCTCCTTTTCCTCAATGAGGTTCTTGGCTTCTCCATATTGATACAAGAGCCTCAACCATTTTCTTGGTTGGACCTTGGAGTTTGTTCACAAAGAGGGTAATCTTGTCCTCATCCTCATTTTTCCCTACATCCTCAACACAATCCAATAGAGATGGGTTAGAGGAGATAATATTTTAGGTGGGGAAATCACCTTTGTTTCCTTGGCCATAAGGCACATAGGCTTGGAGATCTTGTCGTCGTTCGGGGCGGAGAAGAGGGGTGCCAATGAAGGAGGAAGCGAGCCCATTGCAAGAGCCGCCATTCCTACTTCTTCACTTGAGTTTTATCCTCCTCGCCACCGGACTCGTATTCCTCTTGAGAGGATGCCACAAGAGCCTTTTGAGGTGATCTCTCATGAAGTTAGGCTTGGGGTGGTTTGTTCTTCTTTAGAATGAGTTGACCACCATGATCCTCCCTTCTCTCATAAGGGCAATCCTTCACAAGGTGAGTGTCCTTTCCACAATTGAAGCACATTCTTTTCATTGGTGGGGAGGGTTGCTCTTGAGATTCTTCTTGTTCCAATACTTGGTGGCGGCAAGAGCAAGACCACATTGAGCTCACCCTCCAAATCTTCTTCATGTTGACAGACCGGGCTTTCTTCATATCTTGGATGGTCTACCACACGGGCCTTCAAGCAAGAGTCTTTGGGCCACGGACATTGTTGAAATACTTGGATGTGGACTTCAATGTATCATAGGTGACAAATTGTGCCAAGATGTCATTGGGAGTCATTGTTGTGTAATCCGCTCTTGCATGGAGGTTCATCACCATAGTTTCACTATATGGCATAATTGCTTGAAGGAACTTGGCCTTGACCCATTCATCATCCATATCCTTCTTTCCATTTTCCCTACATGTCACCACAAGCTTGTAGAGTCTTCGGTAAAGTTCGGTCGGAGTCTCTTCGTCTAGCATGATGAAGTTGTCAACTTGATGTTGAAGGACGGCCGCATTGGAGCGTTGAATGCCCTCATTTCCTTCATACACGGTTTCAAGATAGAGCCAAGCCTCATTGCAAGTTTTGAGATTCCGCACATGATCTTCATCATTTGCGGTCATAGCACTCTCAAGAATGAACTTGGCATTTGCATCAAGTTGCTCATCAATCTCTTCTTGCTTGGTCAAGTTGTTGGGATCAACCGGGTTGAAACCATTTAGAACCACCCTCCAAAGATGCACCGATGAGCTGCGGAAATAAGACTCCATAGATTTCTTCCAAGTGAAATAGCGAGTATTATCAAGCTTAGGAGGGGGTTTACCAAGGTTGGTTATATGAGGTTGGGTGAGTGGAACTTGAGTGAGATATGATGTAGGTGGAGCAAAGTTAAGAGGGGGCTTCTTATCATTTTCCGCCTTCAACCTCACCACCTTCCTGCAAACGCCATCACGACACTCTCGGCCTATGCCGCATTCTCTGAGGCATACCTCGTGAAAGGATCGAGTAGGTTGACTAGAGGGGGGGTGAATAGGCAACTACAAATTTTCTTTTTCTTTTAATCAAATTGAGGAATTGCTCAAATATAAGTTCTCTAGATATGCAACTAGGTGAACAATCCTATATGATGAGCAAATCACAAGCTAGCAAGATATACTAAACAAGTTAAGCTAGCAATACAAGTAAAGGAAGGATAAGAGATAACCACACGGTGACGCGGAGATGATTCCCGAAGTTCACTTCCCAATGGAAGCTACGTCTTCGTTGGAGCGGTGCGGGGTCACAAGTGAGCCCCGAATAGCCTTGATATGGCACACCGTATCTCCCTCGTGTTATCCTCCAATGAGGAGTTCCACGAGCCACTATATGATACCCTCGAGGTCGGCAACAAACCTTTACAAGGATGAGACACACTCCACAACCGAATTGGAGGCTCTCACCAAATTCCCGCGGCTCCCAAAGCCACAAGAATCACAAGGCTGGGGCACGCATCCACAACTTAATTGGAGGCTCCCGGCTAGTCCCCCGGCTCCCAAAGCCACAAGAACGACCAACGACTTCTAGGGTTCCAACGAACCCAAGATTTACAAGTTCCTCAAAAGGAATGGATATAGAATTCAAATCGCTTTGGTGGAAGTGTAGATCTAGCTAAACTCTCCCAAGTCCTAGAAGGACAAGGTGTTTGAGTGGGTAGGGAGAGAGATCTAGTAGTTTCAAGCTTTCAACAATGGTGGGGAAGATATTTCTGGTCGTGGTACCCTACTCAAGGTAGGAGAAGGTCCTTATATAGTGTTCCACCATTTCTAGCCGTTGCAGACAGGTGGATCGGATAATCCGATTCAAATGAGTATCGGATTATCCGACACCACCGGATAATCCGAGCCAAGTAAGAATCGGATATTCCGATTTTCTTCAGTGCTGTTTTTCCTCTACTCCTTACCCAAATTCCAGCATCTCTTGACCATCGGATAATCCGATATTTTCCAGTATCGGATATTCCGATTTTCTTCAGTACTTTTTTCTTCTGGTCCTTAGCCAAATTCCAGCAACTCTTGAACATCGGATAATCCGATATCTTTCAAAACCGGATATTCCGATAAACATCAGTACTGGATTTCTTCAATTCCTTAGCCAAATTCTAGCTCTTGTCAACTACCTTTTTGGACTAGATGCAAAGATGTTTTAATCACCTAAAACCTGCATCACTTGATTTACATGTTAAATCATCACTAGTGTTGTTGCCTAACGCACAAAACACAAGGGATTTAAGAAGTGTCCTTTCACCTCGGTCTCTGGCCGACAGTGGAGCTCTGCGCCAAATACTTCCAGCTCCAGAAACAGAGTGTCCCGGACAAGGATTACAAGACCCTCCCAAAGGTGTTGACCCCATGCGGAGCTGCCACTATAATACCTCGGAGATCCTCCAGCTTCCCTCGGATTCACGGTCTGGAGCCCTGCCGAAAGTGGCAGAGGACCTTCTTCTACGTGAAGAGCCCCGCGGACGCCGATCTGCTCAACTTGCCGACATTTTCAATCGGCACCCCCGCGGAGCAACACAATTGGAACTTCAACCCCCGAGAGATGAACATCGAGGTCAACCACATCCACAAGTACGTTCTCTCGTTCCAAGGAGAAGGGCTGGTGGCAGATGATCTCCTAAGGACGTTCATCAGTCGCCGAGTTTCTCCTCTGCAACGCCGAGTTCACAAGATCTGCCACATGAATGGCCTATACGACCCCACTCGGCACAGCACTCATGAGCTGAGCAAAGCCGAGGTTAGGAGGCGCGTCAAGGCCATCGCCAAGACGCAGATGCCCGAAGAATGGGTATGGGGTAAAGAACCCCACCACAGAGGAAACCTTCCAGAGCAAGTATGTAAAACTTGACCGACATAACTTTTATGTCGGCATTACACTCTGCCTCTGAAATAACCCGGTTTCACTACCATTGCCCTGCAGACTTTTGCTCGACAAACTAAGGAGGATGGCCCCAATCCTTCTGCCAAATGGGGCCAAGATTTGCCCGCCCCGGCCACCGCCGAGGTAGAAGACCCGGATGACGAGGACCACATGCCGATTCCGGCTGTGGGCGCCCCTGCCTCTGGTAATGATGATGACGACGATGATGTTGAAATTCTTGAGATACTTGAAGCTCGTCCTCTCAAATATGCTTACCCAAAACCCTCGGCAACAGTTAACCCGGCAGGCCAAGCTCCAAGCTCGGGCCTGCTGCCACGAGCACTCTAGCGAGCGCGTCTCGCAAACGTACCGGCACCTCGGACACCGAGACTTCCACACCCCCGGCCGCTGCCGCGAAGAGGCAGAAGATGCAGAAGAAACCGGGTGACAAGCCTCGGAGGAAGAAGCTGCCCCCAGTCACAGAAGGGTAAGATATCTTTTGCCGACATAAGTCACTTCCCTTTCTTCCTTTAACCGAGATAACATTTCCCCGAGATAACACCTTTCCTTTTTTCGATGCAGCACCCCCCTTGAAGTAAACCAGAGTGCATCCAACATGCGCTCGCCCATACCTCCACCAACCGACACTGGCGCTGCCAGCTCAGCTCCGGTACACACTACCCCGCCCGTCATAATACTGCCGGATTCTGATACCGCAACTGGAGAAGGCCAAGAAGTCCCAGATACCTCGGCCCTCGACCGAGATATCGATTCGGGTGCCCATACTGTGCCCTCCGAGGCTACGCGGACCGAGACTCCGCCAGCACTAGGCCAGCAGGCACCTCCACCGCCACAACAGCAGAAACCACCGCAGCAACAACTGTAGCAGTAGCAGCAGCCACAACAGCAACAACAACAGCAACAACAACAGCAGCAACAATAGCAGCCGAAGCAGAAACAGACCACCAAGCCACCACCGAAGTCCACTCCGAAATCCACCGAGTTGACAACTCGGAAATCTTCTTCCCCGAGCAAATCAGCACAGGACCAAGCGGCCACCGGGAAACAGCTAGTTAACCCGGGAAAGCAGTGACGGAGACTCCCACTACAACCACGGCCCACCAAGCCCTTGCTACCTCGGTCGCCAAAGTTTTCACTGGCAACTGTGGTTTTCCTCAGCTCTGAACTCAGAGTGGACAAAGCTTGGGCTCGGAGAAGCAATATCACATGGACTGGAATGCCGCCGACAATGGCGAGGTTTCTTCTGCGAACCCGGCGAACCGACATCCGGCTGGGCCCAGCGCAATCGCTCAATCCATGCATAACTTGCAGGTTGCGACCCTTCGAGCCAGCCAGGTCACCGAGGTAAACTTTCCTCGGGCACATCTTTCTTTTCTTTACAACAACCAATAAACATATATAATCCCCAGTCCCCGAGATTCGGATCGAGTAATTGTCGCTCCACAGAGTAAAGATTACTCGGTGCGAATCTTCACAAAGTTCTCACAGAAACTCTGACATACAGTCCCTGAGATTCGGGGCATACCTTACTCGGCATGAATCTTCCACAAATTTTTTCAACACTTTGCTTTTTTCAGGAGTGCACCAATGCTCGGACTACCGTGTTCCAGAAGCTGCTGCTGGCCCACAATAAGCTCAAGAGCTCGCACATGCAGCTTCAGGATGAGATGAGGCGCAAGGATAATGCGCATAATGATGCCCTTGAGAAGGAGAAGTCCGAGGTGTCTCGCCTCCAGCAGGAGCTTGAGCGAGTTCAGAACGAGAAATCCCGGATGGAGCAAACATTGAAGCAGCGGGACGAAGAAACTCAGAAGCAGCAAGAGCTCCTTGGCCAGACCGAATCTCGCTTCACCTCGGCACAACAAGAGCTTGACGCCCTCAAGGCCAAGTGCGACAGGTGGCTAGCCACGGTCACCCGCATCAACAATGAAATGGACAGTGAGTTTCCTTCAGCCTTTCTTTTGACTTGCTTTACTTCCGCCGGCATTGGAAATACGCCGATATAAAGTTTAACTTGGTAACAACTTTTCTTTCTTCAGAACACTTCGCCCACTCCAAGGCCGCTGCAGTGAACACTGTTCGCAGGGCACGAGAGAGGAGAGCCGAGGCTGGCCCCATCTCAGATGAGTGGGATATTGAAGATCACCTGACAGCCCTGGACACTCGCATATCTCCACTGAAGACCATTGGCACCGAGCTCCTCACCGCTTGCATTCGGGTTTACAATGCTCTATGGCCAGAGTCAGTGGCTCCAGTCTCTGTTGCCAAGTTGTCCAAGTGCCTGCTGACAGCAGAGGCAAGGCTTCGAGAATGGAGATCCTCCTCAGCCCGTGCCGGAGCAGATCAAGCGCTAACATTTGTGCTCTCCTGGTATGAGGAGATTGACCTCAACGCACTGAGATCTCTGCGCGCCCACTCTCAATGGACTGAAGATCCAGTGCTAATCGAGCGTCGCAAGGAGGCTGCTTCCTTCATGGCTGGCTGGGCTCCAACCCGTCGTTTCGTCCCTGGGACAGCATACTCCGATGATGAAGAGTACGCTGACGATGATGACGACGAAGAAACCGAGTCCGACGAGGAGGCCGAGACTGAAGCTCGCCCCACTGCCACCGGTGCTGCCCCTTCCGAGACAACTCCTGCTTCCACCGATCCGAGCTCTTCTGGCGCAGCTGCTTGAGCATATTATCAAAACTTGAAACATTAAATCCCCGGAATGCCGGGTGCAGATGTAAATATACTTTTAAGTACTCCGCAGTGCTACTTTTAACTCGCTACTTCTTAAAGAGAACGGCTTAATGCTGGATCACTTTTCATCAAGTCCCCGAGTTTACTTTCTCGTTTACTATACTTAGTAATCTTTGCTCTTGTCTACCATTTCGGCATTCGACAGTCGAGTCACAAGATCAAAATTATAGCATACAGTACTTGTAAATTTTGAGGTAAGATTCAGAGTCATCCGACATGCAAAAACCGGGCTAGTAAACAACATATGTCGGATCATTTTTGAACCAAGTCCCCGAGTTCGTTTTCATGTTTACCACATACCATAACCTCTGCCCTTGACTTCCATTTTGGCGTTCGTCAGTCGGGTCACAAGATCACAACAAGATAGCATACATTACTTGAGCTTTAAAACCGAGTCAAAAAATCATCCGACATATGGACAACACAGATAAAACATAGATAAAACACTAGCATATAGACAAAAGGCAGTCCCCGAGTTACACCTCAGAGTGCCAGCACTTTATTTAAAGGAAACCGAGATACATACATTGCGCCCTTATGAGTAAAAGGGGCGTAGTAGAGCTACATTCCAGGGACGCTTGGTTTCCTCTCCGGATTTGTCCCTCCTGTGCTTCATGGGTCTCTGCGCATCTATAAGATAGTATGAATCATTGTGCAGAGCATTGCTCACAATGAAAGGTCCCTCCCACGGAGGTGACAATTTATGTCGGCCTGCAGTGCGCTGCACCAGCCTGAGCACCATGTCCCCTTCTTGGAACACCCGAGGGTTGATCTTCCGGCTATGATAGCGTCGGAGATTCTGCTGATATATCGCTGACCGAGACAAGGTCAGCTCTCTTGCTTCTTCGAGCAAATCAACACTGTTTTCCCGAGCTTCTCTTGCCTCGGTTTCGGTGTACAACGCCACTCTTGGCGCGTCATACTCTATGTCGGTCGGCAAGACCGCTTCTGCCCCATAGACCAGAAAAAATGGCGTATAGCCAGTTGAACGATTCGGTGTGGTCCTTAGACCCCACAATACTGCTGGTATCTCCTCTATCCAGCATCCCGGAGTGTGCAACAGTGGTTCAATCAACCGAGCTTTTATGCCGGCCAGCACCAGTGCATTTGCTCTTTCCACTTCCCCATTTGCCTCTGGGTGCGCCACCGAGGCTATGTCATAACACGAAAGCAATAAGCCCCGTACGGGGTAATAGAAGCGGTTTTCAATTGATCCACAGGATTTAGAGGTATCTGGTGAAAACCGGAATAAGCATCTAGAAAGGATAACAACTCACACCCGGCTGTGGAATCGATCACCTAATCAATCCGAGGCAGCGGGAATGGATCCTTGGGGCATGCCTTGTTTAAGTTCGTGAAATCAATACACATGCGCCACACCTTGACCACCAAAGGTTCATCTTTTTTCTTCTCTACCAGGACTGGGTTAGCCAACCAGTCCGGGTGCAGTACTTCCATTATAAACCCAGCTGCGAGTAACTTGGCTAGTTCATCGCCAATCCCCTTTCTCCTTTCATCCGCCCAATGGCGCATTGGTTGCTTCACCGGTTTCATATCCGGTCTGACAAACAAAGAGTGCTCAGCCAACTCCCTCGGAACACCTGGCAGGTCATGATTTGACCATGCGAAGATATCCCGGTTCTCACGGAGGAAGAGACTGAGCTCGCCTTCCTATTTCTCAGTTAACCGGGTCAACGTTGAGCTTCTTTGTCTCTTTTGGCACCTGGAATGCCGCATTCTGTTCTGGGTTAGCCATACCCGGCATACCGAGTTGCGCGGACTGGGCCAGCGCAACCACTTCATGAATTCTTTTCTTCTCAGCAGCTATGATCAAAGACTCGGCCAGGCACGAGCCAGCCGAGGCACATTCCATGGAGTGCTTGTAGTTCCCCGAGATGGTGATAATGCCATTTGGACCAGGCAACTTCATTTTGAGGTAACCCACATGAGTGGATATCATGAACTTGGCCAATGCTGGCCTTCCGAGCAAAGCATGGTACGGAATTTCGAGGTCCACAACCTCGAACTCTATGCTTTCTGTTCTGCAGTTGTCCTTGGTGCCGAATAACACATCAACCCAAATCTTGCCCATATGTGCACATGACACACCTGGCACTATGCCATGGAAGGTTGTATGACTCGGCTGCAACATATTTGCCGAGATACCCATCTTCACCATGGTGTCTCGGTACATGATGTTAATGCTGCTCCCATTATCAATGAGAACTCGGGAGAACCTGACATTGATGGTGGGCCCGATAAATGTCAGATCCACAACTAAAGCATAACATCCCGGGCTTGGCATGATCCGAGGATGATCATCTATACTCCAACTGACCTTTTGATCAGCCCAGTACATGTACTTCGGCACAGCCGGCATAACGGCGTTTACCTCCATTGTACACCGATGCAAGCTCTGCTTATCAGTTGGCTCGGTCACAAAGACCACATAGCTCTGATGAGCCTCTCTAAACTCACCCTGGCGATATTCTGCCTGGCGGCCGGGACCAGCACTGCCATTATTGCCTCCGGCATTTACCTGATTAACAGGCCTCGGAGCTGCAGGCCTCGGAGCTGCAGGCCTCGGAGGAGGTGCGTTCACCAGGATAGTGTTTGCCCCGGTGAGCGGCACAGGCCTCTGAACAGGAGGTCTCTGAGGTGCCCCTATCTGCTGATTTACGCCGGATCCTCCCCTTGCTTCATCATGCGCTCATACCAGCTACACTGCCGAGTAGTATGGTTAGCCAGCCTGCGGGGTCATGCGTGTGGTAGCTGCACGGCCCATCTAACATGTCTCATACGTTAACCTCAGTTTCTCCTCCCAAGGCATCTGTTGGCCCCAAACTGCCTCTTCGCATCTTGGTTTTGGCCCCAAGCAGGGCCACTGTTCTTCTGGCGCTGACTGTTACCAGCACCGGGCTGCTCTTGATTAATTGCAACCACTTGATTCGAGCCGTACCGATGATCTGGCCGGTCCTCTCTCCTCTTGACCCCATAATCTTGGTGGTCACCTCGCCTGGATGGTCCAGTGTTACCGGAGTATCTTCTACTCGGTTCCACCGAGTTCATCATGGGCTGCATCGGATCTCCCAATGCATAGCTATCCGCAATCCGGATTGTTTCTGCCAAGGTGGCTGGCATTTCTCTCTGTAACTTCTGCCACAGCATGGAGCCGTGTCGGCACCCCTGCGCAAACCAAGATATGGCCTGCGCTTCAACAACTCCTTCACAGGAATTGCGAATTGTACTCCACCGAGTCAAGTAATCTCGGTCATTCTCATCATTCCTCTGTTTGCACATGGCAAGCTGCTGAGGACGGTTTGGCCTCTTGTACGTGCTGGAGAAGTTGCTAACAAAGGCTTCTTCAAAGTCTAGCCAGCAGTCTACACTTTTCTCTCTCAAGTTGTTTAGCCAGATCCGAGCTGGCCCCTCCAACATTTGCGGGATATACCTCACCGCCCAACGTCGGTTTCCCCCCGCAATGTGCACTGCCGACAGATAATCTGTCAACCAATCTTCCGGCTTAGTGGTGCCGTCATATTTTTCGCACCCCGGTTCAACTGAAAGTGGTGCACCGGTGGCTCCTTCATGATACGAGGTCCAAAGCACGCAGGGCCAGGTGGACCTTGCTCTTCCAGCATCTCGGACTTATAAATTCTGTCCAACTTGTAACGCGCATCATGTACAGACTGCTGGCGAGGTCCCAACCGAGATCCCAGTGCACTCTCATACCTCGGATACCCGGCTCTCTCCATCGCCGAGTTTCCATCATCATAACGGTTGGTTGCATAGCCAACCCCTTGTTGCTGCTGCAGACGCCCAACACTCTGCTCCTGCCAAGGCTGGCTTTGCACTGGATACCGAGGTGGATTACCTCGGCCAGCCGAGTTACTTCTCCCGGCAACTGGATTGCCCTGACCGGGATTGCTCTTACCCCGGCCAACACTGCCTTGCATAACTAACTGTTTTCCGGCATGTGCTGGATCGTACGTCTGCATCTGCTTGTTCTTACCAGACTTCACACTCCGGTCACGACTTCAACCGACATGTGGTGAAGAAGCTTGTCCCTTGGACGCTCCTCCAGCCATGTGAACTACCCCGGAACCACCTGCAGCTGGGTTGCCCTTAAGATAAGTCTCATTCTGTCACACTACAACACCTAGCAACTCATTTACTCGGTCTTGCTGCCTACGGAGAGCTTCTCCGGATAAACCTGACAGCTCGGCTCTTGCTGCCTCAGCAGCTCTAAGAGTCTTAGCAGGGGAACTATACATCGGCTTTTCAGCCGAGACATGGCTAAGAGTTCTACCAGAACCCGATCTACCATCTCTCTCAATCTCGGCATTGAGGCCCTTGCCTCTCTGGCGCACTTCCTCTATGTGACTAGGACGAGCAGCTATCGGGGTAAAACCGTGAGCTTTGTTATACTCACGGAAAGTCATCTGGAACTCTCTCCTTAACTCGGACATCGCAAGGGCCTCTTGATGCAGCTCCAGACGCTGCGCCTCTAACTCGGCAGCAGTCAGGACAGCATCTACCCCGGCAGTTACTGGCACAGCTAGCTTCTCTATGATATCCTCCAGCGGAGCTGGTCTGACCGACACATGGGATGTACCGGCCTGGTCTCGGAGGTTCTCCTCCCTCTCCAGCGGCACTTTCGCCGACCTGGAGGTTCTGTCGGCAAGATCACCGGCATTGCCTCTGCCAGCACCATCCACGGGTCCTGTCATCAAGACCTCTGCGCAGCTCCCGAGGCAGGCGAAATGCCGGCCACGAGCCGCGCAGACAGTAGGGGGATCTTCTGCTACAAGCACCTGCTCGGGGTACTTGCAGACGAACTCGGTGGCGACGTAGACCTCGAACGCGCTGAAGTTGATGAGGCAGCCGTTTCTCGGTAGCGGCCTGCTGCCGAAGCAGCCCGCGTTGTCACTGACGAAACTCAGCGAGCCGAGTCTGTGGACAAGGCCACTGACCACGCGCTCGCCCGAGGCGATGATGGAGCCCGTCCGGATGAACACACCAGCCAGCGCCTCTGTATGCCCCACGGTGGGTGCCAACTATCGTGGTGTGAACACGGCAGATGCCATAGGATGGCTTGAGTTGGGGCTGATGGACGCTGGTGATACCGGGGAGGGCTAGCGCGCTAAGGAGCGCACACGAAGAACACTGCAAACACAAAGATCTACCCAGGTTCAGGGCCCTCGTGAGGAGGTAAAACCCCTACTCCTGCCTGTTTGTCTCAAATATACCAGTGGGTACCAAGTTACAGAGGTGCTCCTTGAGCTGTATGATCCAACAATGGTGGATATACACTAGCTAGAAGATGAAGCTATGGGGTGAAAACTATCACTGGGTCTTGTCTCGTCTCTCTCCCCGCACGTCCCTCAAACAGGAGGGGGTGCAGCCCTTTATATAGGCTTTACCGAGTTACATTGCTGCCCCCAGCCGAGTTACCAAAGTAGCCTCAACTGAGTTAGCGAAATACCCTCAAAGGGCACTGTAGCCGACACATCACAGTGTCAGAGACATGCTTATCATGGTCTCTACTACGCACACGTACTCTTATGTCAGCTTCTTGGTCATCATTGTGCCTCTGCCAAGACAGGACGGGACATTCCCTGCCTCGAGTCCCGCACTGCCTCGAGCCCAGTGTTGCCTCGCTGTCTGTTCCCACATGCTTCCTGTGCCAGAGATAAGCATGCCTTCACTTCGTCTCTGCACCGTCCTTCTGACACGCTCCCGTGTCAGACGGGAAGTGACAGCACCATTGACTTTTGTACCGAGTTATAGCGCCTCTTCACCATAACTCGGCACGGATATGTCGGATCTCCTTTCCTTGGTCAACGCCCTGCACAAGAGAGACAACATGAAGATTCCGACATTCATATGTCGGTTACAATATGTCGGACACCATATCCCGGCCCCTTCTGGGCCTGGCTATCTCGGTGCTCCTCAGTACCATATCTCGGTATGACAACAAGCTGGGCCTTGCTCTGCTCAATGAGGTAAGTGACATGGTTAAGACCATACCTCGGTCCACTCTTGGACACAGCTTTACACTACCATGACCCTACCTCGGGGTAGCCCCCCGACAGAGACAATACATATTAGACCCCTCAGCTAATGAGCAGCTGATATCTGTGAGCTTGCACATATTACCAGGCACCGGGTTACAAGGGTTTCACCAAACTGTATTTCAGAAATTGATTCAGGTCCATAATAAATGAAGCAATCGGCTGGCCGAGTCAAACCAACGAGTCGTGCGTTGGGCCATGTCCACCCACAAACGAGACCGCGACCCCAAGTCCCCAACGGCTCCAACCCCACCCGTTACAAGTGGCCCCCGCCTCCACTTCGTCTTCCTCCAACCCGCCCCTACCAAACCTTCCAAAATTCCCATCAGAAATCATCAAAACACACACGGAAACCCACCCTAAATCGTCGATGTTTCCATTAGTAAAAGGAAAAAGTCCAAAACAAACCTTGAACTTGTAGGTGAAAGCTAAATCGAACCCTGAACTGTCAATCCCTGAAATCGACACTCTGAACTATTAAATCCCGATCTATTTTCAACCCTACAACTGTGTGAAAAATAAATAATTACTAAACTGAAGAATTTGTTACTCTCACTAGCAAAGAAGGCCCACACATCATATCTATCTTCAACCTCCTATCCCTTTCCCCATTATCTCTCTAATCTCTACGGGCTACCAAAATCCAATGGAAACAAGAGACGAGAGTGGGGCTTGAGCTGCCGATGCGGATGAGTAGAAGGGAATTCTGAGTAGAAGACCACCCGACGCTGCATACGCAGATGGGCAGCATGGCGTGCACGCACAACACCGGATATGAGGCCCAGCACGCCGTTCGTGGTTGCGAGCACTTCATTGTCGAGAGGAGATGCGATGGCATCCACGGGCTCCGGAACGTGCGCGAGCACCTCTTCACCGCCCGGGAGGGTCATCGGCGAGGCTACAAGCTGGGCGACCAGCCGAGAGATTGCGACGACGCGGCTAACGCGTACACCGCCACCGGTCCTCAGCTGGATGGAGAAGATCTAGTGACCCCTACTCCCTCCGTTCCATATTACTTGTCATCCATTTGCCCAAAAGTGGATGTATCTAGACATGTTATAAGTATAGATACATCCACTTTTGGGCAAATGGATGACAAGTAATTTGGAACGGAGGGAGTAGCTCCTACCCCAGCTGACCAGAAAATCGACAGGAGGTTCAATAGATCGATTCCAGGAGGCGGCCGCCATTGCCGTACAGGCAAGATCCGGAGCAGCTCGCAGAAGCCGTCGCCATCCATGCATGTACCATCCCCGGAGGCGGTGAGCCTCGGGAATGTGTCCTTGTTCATCGTTTGGCCTCGCCGTGCCGCCTACTGTCTGCGGCGAGTGGTTCCCGGACGGAGGTAGAAGACGAAGTCGTCGGGAGGAAGACGAGGCAAATACCAGGTCTGTATTGATTAAATTCCTGACTGGTGGGTATGTATTGTCAGTGAGAGTAATATGCAATCCCGGTCAGATTCGGTTATTTTCCTGTGTGCCAAACAGATGTAGGGTTGAAAATAGACCGGGATTTAATAGTTCAGAGTGTCAATTTCAGGGATTGAAAGTTCAGGGTTCAATTTAGCTTTCACCTACAAGTTCAAGGTTTGTTTTGGACTTTTTCCTTAGTAAAACATGGAAATGGCGCAATGTCCAACTGCGAATTAGAATTACCACCAAAAGGATCAGTGCTCAGCTGACAGAACTCTAGGTGAAGACATCTCCTTTTTTCACTCCCCCCTTTCACTCCCAATCCCTACATCTATATTGGACAGACAGCAGCAAAAGTCGCAGCTCAACCAAATCAAGATGCAAGGCTCCCCATTGGAGAACTTTGATGATGCATTACCCATCCATTTGATGGACACACATAACGAAAAAAGAAAGAAAAAGAAGATGAAGATGGGTGTCCCTGCTCTTACAAAGATCCTCTTGATGTCTTGCAATCTAAACCAAAGGTGGCTTTGAAATTAAACTGAAATTAGAGAGGATAAGTATGTGTTTGAAAATGTGCAGCTTTCAGATGTGGAAGCTGATAGAATAAAACATGTGCTGTGCTGCTGTTTCTGTTTATAAATATATACTTTAACAGACGTGCCCGTTGCCCATGTCCAGAGGCAAGTATCCGCCGACACCAGGCCAGTTATCGGGGGACTCCCCAATATGGTTCGACAGGTCCACGAACGACGCCGAAGTCGGCGTCGGGGTCGGCGTCGGGGTCATCTGCTCGCGGTAGATGTTGTTGTCGAAGGAGCGGACGAAGCCTGGCTTGGCGGAGACCTCCTTGAGCTCCTCCTCCGTCAGCCACGCGGCGAAGCCGGTGAAGACGGTCCGGTAGGAGTAGAGCAGCCTCGGCTTGCCTTGTGCCGTCGTCACCGATGGCGGGAAGGAGCGGTACCACGCTCTGGCAGCATCAACATCGGCATCTTGGCCTCCTTCTGGTGGCTCGAGCATGACGATGTACGTCCTGTAGCCGTCGTTGTCGGCTGGCTCGACATCGTCGAGCTCGGCGGTGGGGGCTGTTGCTACTAGGCCTTTTCTTAAGTTTGCACCACCCAACTTGATTGACTGGTCCGAGTCGAGCAGCTGCAATCTGCCTCGTCCACAAACCGGCCTGAATTCGTGCCCAATATTGCCATTTTATTTCGAAATTTTTGATGAACGTAGCAGCAAGGTGGCCGTAGGTTGCTACGGAGTGTGGCATATGTGAAACTATATACTCCCTCCGATCCGTATTTAGTGTCGGGGGATTTGATCACGTACAAAGTACAATTTCATAGCTACAGTAGCGACAATTTTATGGACTGGAGGGAGTATGAATTTTTGAGACATTTTTATTTTGCATATTTGTTAGAATGATAGCACTTCGGGCGTCTCCAATACTTAAATTTTTAGTAGACCATAAGATATGCCCCCACCGTGCTTGCTATAGTGCATCAAAGTTCTGGCAATGTTTAAGACCCACGTGAGACATTAAGCTGGAGCCCACTATGTCAGACCATCTTTTTTTTCCCCAACTGCTCGGCCCTTCACGTGATGTTTGTACTTATCTATTCAAGGAGAAATTCCCCACCAGTCCACTGCCAAACAGAAATCAACGAGTCGAGTACACTAGCACGATGTCGGTGGCGGCATCGGCGTTCCGGCGAGGCGGCAGGTGGGGACATGGTGTTCGTCCTGGGATCTGCTGCGGCCCGAGAAAGAGCACGTCATCCCGTCCGGCACCGCTGGCCTCATCGCACCCCTCCTGCGACGAGGGCTCTTTGAGCACTTCAACTTCCTCATCCTCCGCGCCCGCTCGATTCGACAACCTCGAAGGCCCTCTAGAGTGGGACTATCTAGCCTCTTCTGTTGCTGCGTGGCTGTCGGCGAAGCATGCCTCTTCATCTCCACTGACCGGGCGATGCTGCGGCAAGCTCTACAGTGGCAGCCTGCCTCCGTCGGGGAAGCAGCAGTCGTGCTCAATGTGCTCGCCGATTGGCGACCAGGCCCACCAGCTGCAAAAATGTGGCCTATTTGGTTGCCCGTATGAGCTCCCGGCCAGGCCAGCGCTAATCAAAGCAGCGTCGAGACAGGCCTAGTAGGCACACTCGAATCGAGCCTTCCGTGGAGTCTGGCTCGTTCTCGCCTCCACGGCTGCAAAATTCCCTCATGCGACCATAGATGGCGGGATCCGCGCACTTCAGCGAAAAAGGGGCGGGAAAAATTCGGTCACCTCCCGTTGAAACCCTTCCAATTTACACCGTCTCCGCTTTCAAACGTTATCAAACGCACCCTTAAACCCTTAAGACCCCACGCTATTTCAACATGGGAGACGCTCTTCTCGAAAACACTGACTCACATTTATGTGGTGATAGAACTCCTCTCAACTCTGCTCTTCTGCAAGGTCTGGCCTGTCAAACACACGACAACTGTTACACACGCAACGCCACAGCCCACAGGCCATTTTCGCATCATCAACATCAACAAAACCCCTCCAAAAAACATCAAAAATGTCGGTGACAGACTACTCAATCTCGTCAGTCCTCACGCGGCTTGGCGCGACAAATTGGCATCGTTTGCTTGCGAAGACGAACACGCACACCTGAGCCAGAGCACGGGTGATCAGCCAACCTGACACGACCAAGTTTCTCGTAGAGAAACACAAGCCATGTGCGGCATCTGATCTTAAGACACTGACAACGACATGCGAGCGACGTGGGGTCTGAGTGGTCGTCGAGCGAACGTTTCAACTAGTTCATCAATTCAGCCGAGATAAAACAATAAGTAATACCAAAATACTGCGTGCCGCCAATCGGTCAGCAAACCGTGTTTGCACCATAGCGATTTTCTGTTTTTTTTTTTGTAGCAAGTAGCTGCGGTGCGTCGGGTACTAATATGATTCCATTTAAAAAAATTCTAGTCGGAAAATTTAAGTTAACCTCGCTGCTGATTGCGACAAGGTGATCCTTTCTCGGCCATTTTATCTAACATAGGAGCTGATGTTCTTTCTACTCTCATAGAAAGAGCTCAAGCGGGTTTGTTGAAAGGGTTAGTCTCGAACTTGCTGGATGATGGAGTTGCCATTATATATATAGACAATACAATATTCATGTTACAAGACTATTTAGAAGAGGCTCACGAAATTTGTCTTGTGTATTTTTTAACAATTAAGTGGCTTGGTAAACTCTATTTTCGATGCTGCATTTAAAAGGCTTGCAAATCGTGTCTAGAATAATTCCGAAGATAATGTAGATAAGAAGGTTGGTTGATGAAAACGGAACAGATTTTTGTTGGAGATGTTTTTTTTTAAACTAGATTGGAGATGTTTTTTTTTTTACTTTTTTCTTAGGGAATCAATTGGAGATGCTCTCAACTTAGCAGATATTTGTTGCACGAGCAAGGCATGAAATCAGGCACAGCTGTGGGCAGGCAGACGATGCGGTTCCCAGACGGGCAGACTACAGCTCGTGGCGGCTGAAGAGGAAAACCAACGAATCGCAGCGCAAGAAACGGCCGGCCGAGTCAAACCAACGAGGCTTTCTGCGTTCGGCCATGTCCACCCACCACCCCAACGGCTCCAACCCCACCAAGTGGCAGCAGAACAAATTCTCCACCTCCACTTCGTCTTCCTCCAACCCGCCCCAACCAAAACCTTCCAAAATTCCTATCAGAAATCATCAAAACACACCCAAAATCGTCGCCGTTTCCATAAGTAAACCAGAGAAACGGCGGAACTGCAAGGAAGAAGAGTCATCGCCTCCACGCGCTTACAACCGCGTCAGATTAATCCCCCCCTCTCCCTCTACCTATAAATCCTCACTGACCGGCGGCGCCACAAATCTCACCAAATCCACCATCCCATCACAAATCTCGCTCCTCCTCGTCGCCGGAATCCCACCGAATCAACCTCGCCGCCGTCAATCGGAATCCAGCTCCAGCACCAACAACCCACGATGGGTTCCGGCAGCCGGTGCGCGTCGTGCCTGTGCTGCCCGTTCAAGTGCCTGGCGTGCGGGCTCTTCAGCTGCCTCTGCAGCATCCTGGTCTCCCTCCTCGTCGTCGCGGGGGTCCTCGCCCTCATCCTCTACTTCATCTTCCGCCCCCACATGATCGCCGCCACCGTCGACTCCGCCTCCCTCTCCACCTTCACCCTCTCCCCCCAATCCTCTCTCCAGTACAACCTCACCGTCGCCATGACCGTCCGCAACCCCAACAAGCGGGTGGGGCTCTACTACGACGGCGTCGAGGCCCTCGCCCTCTACGACGGGCAGCGCTTCGGGTACGCGCCCCTCGACCCCTTCTTCCAGGGCACCGAGGAGTCCACCCAGCTCTCCCCCGTGTTCGGCGGCCAGCAGGTGCTGGACGGGGACGTCACGGCGGTGACCTTCAGGAGCCAGCAGTCCGGCGGCGCGTTCGACGTGGAGGTGAAGCTGAACGCCAAGCTGAAGGTCAAGGTGTGGACGTTCAAGGTGCCCGGGCCTAGGGCCAGGATCAGCTGCCCGCTCTCCCTCCCCGCCCCCGGCGCCGCCTCCCCGCCCGCGTTCAAGCCCGTCGACTGCAAAGTCTGGTTCTGATTCCAGACTCTTTCTGTCGATTGATTCGATTCGATTGGTTGGCTGCAGGATGTTCTGCTCTGCATCGCCGTGGTAGATCTTCTTGTTCCGGTGGTTACCTACTACTACAGTAGTATCTGCTTACTCTAGCATTGGATTAGGATGCACATAGTACTATGGATCGATTACTTGTTCGCTTGGTTCTTTTTAGTACTACCATATACTTGTATCGATTATATAGAGAGATTTGTTGTATTCGATCTCTGTTGATATATGCAGATTTGTTCATTACTGTCACATATTGTGCTCGTCGGAATCCCCTCTCGATTATGCGTTCTTTCGCAGTTACCTTAGCAACATTGATTGCAGTAATTATAGTTTCATCGGAGTTTCTTCCGGCGATCGAACTGAATCGAAATGTAATGTCGCGGATGCGACTTGTCGTGATGAAATTCGCAGGCCAAAAGGTCGCATGAAAAGTTTGCCAACTTTTCTAAAGAGCAAAGTGCGTACGCCTTTTCGGTGCGCGTGAAAAGTGAGCGAGTAGAGTAGTGCCGTGATTGTGGCGGTGCCAAATGGTTTGGTTTTGGCTTGTGTTGAGGTGAGGTGCGCGTCGTTGTCGCCCAGCACGCCAATCTTCGAACTGACGCAGCGATAACAGGGTGTCCCATGACCCATCCCAGCACGAGCACGGGCACGTTCAGTTTGCTGTTGGCCTGAGAGTGTTTGGGTGCGAGCTGCGGTTCTTGGATGTCCCAGTGGCAGCAGGCGGCCGAACCCAACTGTTTTCTACACGCACAATTCCCATGGTAGATGCAGCCACCAGGAAGGGGCAGCTGCTCCTGCACATGCCTTTCTATTCCTTGCGGTTCGTGAACCGTGATGGCCATGACACTGTCACCTCTAGCTATCTTGTGTATGACATGGAGGAGATTTTTCGGCTCCGGAACTCCTCTGTCCAATTCCAAAAATTCGAAAATCAAGTTTTTATGGCTTCAAATATTCAGGGTGCAGGTGCTCAGGGTTTCGTCGGGAATCGCTATCGTGCAACACGGTTTGCTGCCGACCTGGATGGCGGCATGCGGTACTTATCTCGGCTGACTTGATAACCTTGTTGAAACGTTCGCTTAACACTGACTTGATAACCTTGGCTCACCCAAGCCCACGTCGCTCGCTTGTCATTTTCAGCGTCTTTCATACAGGGTTGCTGTTTTGGTTTTGAGGCAAACTTCGCCGTGTCAGGATCTCTTCAGCTCTCTGTGTGTTCGTCTTCACAAGCAAGCGATGTCAGATTTTCGCGCCAAGCCGCGTGACGACTAACCAGGTTTTACTAATCAATCACCGTCATGTTTGCTGCTGTTGTTGACGTGAAAATGACTTGTGACGTCGCGTATGTGTAACGGTTGTTCTGTTTGTGGTCTCAGTTGTAACGTGTGAAGTATCGAGACCTGTTTACGGAGGTGTGTATAAAACTGGAGGATACGGTGAGAAAGTTTTTATCCCAACATGGATGGCAGCATAATTTGCGGATCGGCCCACCACCACCTTATACGTTTTTACAATTTATCATCATGATATGTAATTCACGTTTTTTTTATGTTTCGTATTTCTGAACTCGTCGGCTGTGTGCATCCTAGTTATACAGAGGCTGAGTGTAATGATTAAACTCTTTAAATAATAAACTCCTTTTATCAAAAAAAATAAAATAACGGTTGCTACCACCGCGTTTGACAGGCCAGGCCTTGGAGCAGAAGTGGGAGGAGAGCAACCAAGGCCCAACGCCTGAATGGGCTACATGGACGAATGGACAGCAAGCACAGTCTAACTGGTGTGAACAGATGAAATCGTCCATAGACGAATGGGCCAGCAAGCACAATCTAACTGGCATGGCCTAGTTATTTTTTATTTTGAAAAATTCTGATTCATTTTCAAAAAAATTGGCCTAAACAGCAAAAAGCATGGCAAGTAGGCGTGGGTTTGGTTCATGGATCAAAGTGTATGAGGGGATGGTCCTGAAATTGTGGGTGGGATGGTCCATGGTAGGCCGCGAGGAAGATCCGACCGACGTCGTGAAAGGCGACCGCCGCCGGGAAAATCGAGGCATCTCAGCGGCTGCGGTGGCTGACCTTGCCCCCGTTGGCGAGGAACACGACGAGACCGCTGGCCCGAGAACAAGAAGAGCTTGCGGATGAACACCACATGTTCGTCATCGAGGAACACGGCGTCCTGCGCACAGAGGTCCAGGGCGTCGTGTGGGGCGGCCGCTATAGGGAAGATCGAGGCATCTCAGAGGCTGCGGTGGCCGACCTTGCTCCCGCTGGCGAGGAGCGCGACGAGGGCGTCGACACTTTTATTTTTAAGAAAACGTCGGTAGGTGAGTTGTGAGCGAGATTAGAACTCATAAATTTTAGACGGAGGGAGCAGGTTAACATAATAAAACAGTTTATTTGCATGAAAAATAATAAACCAATGTATCTTCTTAAAAAAAATTACCATATTCGCTTTCCGGTGGTTTTACGGAAATTTATTTAACTAGATTTTCATGTTCAATTCCGTGCGGCAAATTTATATTTCGTGAACTCACGACTTGTGTACATGATATGATAACCATAACATTTCAAAAGAGCATATCAAATAATAAATGTACGTATCCACACGTATTAGAATCCACACTATTTTTTCATCTCATTACTCTAAACAATTTAAAATACCAAGTACAAATCATGCACACTTTGTTAAATTTTGACTTGCTAGACAATTTTGACAACGAAAAATTAGTTTCACCAGTTTATTTTACATTCCACAAGTTTCTATAAACATGATTACTAATCATATACTAGAACTTCCTATTGAGACCTTTTTAGATCGTACTTTTAACGGCCTTTTGCAAACCACACTGAAACAATTTTGGACACCGTTCTCTCTCCTCACCCACCTCTTGAGATATCTTGTGGTGCTCTGACTCCTCTCCCATCCAGATTCGGCGGCCTCGCCGGCCGGAGATGGTGCGGAAGGGGAGGTCGCCCAGCCTTCCTAAAGATTTCCTTCTTCTTTGGTCGACTAGAGCCCAACTTTGGTCTTCACCAAAATTGATTGTCAACACTATATGTAGTAGAACCTTCTACTACAATATTTAAGGGGTGTTTAAGTAGACATATATATATATAAGCATGCTATAATACATGCACCCTCCAAATTGTATTCTTATAATATGTATCTTTTTAGTTTTCTTTACTTTATTAATATTTCTTCGAAAGGTTATGTTAGGCTTGAAAAAATGGTAAGATGAAGTAAATATACACTAAATATGTTTCATTTTGGCTAATGTATATTCATACTTAGTCAAGAATACACAATTAGTTTGTTAAGTAGAATATAAATATACTAGTTGAAACTTTATGCCGATGTCTATATCCATGAAGATGACACACATTGATTAGCAATAGTTATACAAAATAAAAATGTTTAGTATAAACAACGTGCATGTCCAGAAGTTTGAACTTAAAGATATAAATAAGAAGACCACAGATTTTCCTACTTCTAAGTTGAAGAAGAGACAATCAGCGGGCCTGTGTAATGACCATATCCGTAAGAAACATCTGTCAAGGTGGTTATCATCATGTAATATTTTGCACTTCACCTCATGAAATTTAGTTGCATGGATAAACCCTACAAAACTTAAATTTGTAAATGTGTGCCCAGTCCGTTTTCAACTTACTTTTTCAAAGAAAATGTTATCAAAACATTGACATGAGTTTTCCTACTTAATATATGTGTGCCCAATCTGTTTTCAACCATCTGTTCTTCACCTAGCTGTCTATTCGTCTCAAGCAATCGCCGGCAATTTGTCGCGCAAAGCCGTGTGATGGCTTAATCCTTTATTGTGAGGCATACATCGATAACTTGGCTACGTTTACTGGTGAATCTCCGATGTTGTTATCTTGAGAAAATAACTTGTTTTTTAGGACAGAGAAATGACTTTCGAAACTGCGTGTGCACGGTTTCCTTGTGCGTTTGACTGTCTGTAGAGATGTAAATCAGCAACTGTCCAACCTAGAACGAGCTGCATGAATGAATGGGCCTGCTAGCCCAATTTCACGGGTGGTGCAATTTGCCGCCTAGAGTGGTGGTGTGCGCTGGCTCTGCCTGAAGCATCCAGTTAACAGGCCGGTCTATTAGAGGCAAGGTTTTTGTTTTCTGCCTTTTCATTTATCTCTTATTTTTTCTTTATGTTTTCTTAAGGTTTATTTTCTTATTTATTTTCTGTGTGTATTTTTTCTTTATTATAGAAAGGTTGGTGTGTATTTTTTCTTTATTATAGAAAGGTTGAATTGTATAAACAAAATTTGTACTTTTGAACACTTTGTAATACATCATGAACTTATTTTTGAACCTTGTGAACCTCTCAGATTTGAGGGAACAATTATAGTAGAAATGTTAGAGCATTTGTGTTTTTGTATGTAGATTAAAATTCCTATAGGTCTATATGATCTGTAGGATTCTCAAAACATAAGAGTAGAACAAATGCATGACTATGGTGGCATGTCCTCTCCAATCCTATAGGATAGGAAACTCGAGCCTAGAGAAGTTTGGACTAAATAGTGCTTGGTACCACAGGGAAAACACAATGAAATTTAAGCGGAGGTGATTCGTAGAAAAAATTCTATCACATGAACAACACAGAAAAAAATATGGGCAACCGAATCCGCCAAAAATCTTTAGAAATTCATTTTAGAGCACTTACAAGTCGTCGAATTTTGTTTTCCATCCACTCAGATCTCTACATCCTATCGTGCATGACATTGTCGGAAGGCACCCGTGTGAGAATATTTACAAGCAAGCAGGCACCGAACCATTACATGCACGCCCGTCCCGTGTCCTTGGAGACGTGCAGAGATTCGGTCATCTGCCTGAACGCGATGCACGGGTTGGCCGTTAGAGCGGGCTGTAAGAGCATCTCCAGTCGGGGCGTCCAAACGGCCGCCCAAAGGCGTTTGGGGCGTGCCGGACACAAAATCGCGCCCACTCACAGCGCCCAAACGCGAATTCGGTCCGGCGCGGCCCAATTTTGTGTCCGGCACGCCCAGCCCACGCCCTCAACTTGGGGAGAGGCTTGGGGCGGCCCCGGACGGAAGGAAACAACGCCTCCGACGCGCGGGCCACGCCTGGCAGTGACACGGCCACGCCCTGCCGTGGTCAAAGGCGTCGTCAAAGGCGCGTGCCGCGTGGCGACTCCTCGTTTTCACGGCCGGCGGGCGGCCAGTGAGCCGTCGCGTCCTCTGCTCGCCGGAGTGAATGCGGCGCGCCTTTTCGAGGCGAGCGGCGTTAATGCCACCGCTCTCCGGCGGCAATAAAAGGCGAGCGCCGGCCTCCACTCATCGCCACTCTCGCCCTCTCCATTCTCTCTCCCTCACCTCGCCGCTCCCTCGCCGCTCCTTCTCCACTCGAAAAACCGCCGCCGCTCTCCTTCTCCATGGCCGGCACCTAGAGGCGCACCCGCGGCGCCGCGGCCAACGGCTTCGCGCCGCGCACCCTGCTCAAGGAGCAGACGGAGGCGCTGCGCGACAACGGCTATCCGGTGTCGCCGGATATGCGTGTTTGCCACGGGTTCGTCATCGGCGTCAACGGCGTGCCGGTGATGAAGCCCCTGACGCAGACGAGCCGCGGCTTCACCGCCGCGGTAAACACGCACTACTGGCGTGACCTGACGCCGGAGCATCGTCAGGACCCGCGTTGGGATCCGCGGAACCTGGCCAACCATGGCCGGTACGAGGCGGCGTTCCAGCGCGCCTACGAGGAGGACTTCAACCGCTGGGACGGCCCCGGCCCGGCGCCGACGGACAAGAACGTCGCCGGGCGCGAGGCGTTCTGGAGCGTGCCCGGGCGCACGCTCCAGTTCGTGATGAACCACATCGCGAACGGCGGCTCGCTCCTGACGGCGGCGCCCGCCCCTGCTCCGGCCGCCTGGGCACCAGCGCCACCTCCGGCCAACTGATACGTCTCAAACGTATCTATAATTTTTGATGTTCCATGCATGTTTTATATCAATTGTCACATGTTTTATATGCACTTTATATCATATTATGACATTTATTGAACTAACCTACTATTAGTTGCCAAAGTGCACAATGTTCTTGTTTTACACTTTGATGTGTAGAAATTATCAAAATTGGGCAAAGGAAACCTTGTTGGAGTCAAATTGAGACTTTCCAGAAATCTGTCTGAAAACTATTTTCAAAGATCATCACGTTCGGCCCTGAAGACGACGTCAAATGGAAAAAGTCTAGTTGCGAAAGTTGCCGGGAATTTTCCGCCGCACGTTTTATACAAAAGTTTCATCTCCATCGGAGTTTGTATGCGGCCTGTGCAGGCCCGACAAGTCGGCTCGGCCAGGAAAACCCTGACCCGCGCCGAGGCCACGTGTGGCTGCCTCGGGGACCTTCTGAAGCTGCCCTTTGGACCATAAATAACCCCCGCAGAGTAAACCCTAACACAATTGACGAAACTCCCGAATACATCTCCGTGCTCCGCCGCCACGAAACTCCGTTTCGGGGGTCAGAAGGTCCTGTTCCGGTACCTTGCCGGGACGGGGAATTGCCCCCGGAGCCATCTCCATCGATGCCACCGCCATCTTCATCGCCGTTGCTGCCTCCCATGATGAGGAGGGAGTAGTTCTCCCCGAGGCTAAGGGCTCTACCGGTCGCTATATGGTTCATCTCTCTCCCATGGTGTGATTTTTATGTGATCATGAGCTTTGTAATCTAGTTGAATCCATAGATGTACTCTTCATTATCTTATATGCTACTCAAGTGGTTTTAGTAATGTAATCTCCGGAGTCACCTTTGTCCCACGGTGCGAAGTTGACAGTGTGCGCCCCGTGTGTGGCTCTTAGGCTAAAGATAACAGGAATACTTATCATGAGTTATTATTTGCGTTGGATGTCTCTATGAAATTGCGGTGTTTGTCTAGTACCTTCTAGGACACTCAAGTTGACAGTGTGGGGTTAACTATACATGGGAATGCGAATTTAAGGTGTGCTTTTATAGCCCTACGCGGTGGATTGGTGTTCGTTATCCAACGAGAGAATAACTCAGAGTAGCATAGTGAAGAGGAAATATCCATGTATTCAATTATATTATTATTGTTGAGAGTGTCCACTAGTGAAAGTATGATCCCTAGGCCTTGTTTCTAAGCATTGAAACACCGTTTACAACCAGTTCTGCTACATGTTTGCTTGCTGCCATTTTTATTTCAGATTGCAATTACCACTTATAATCATCCATATCACTTGTATTTTAATATCTCTTCGCCGAACTAGTGCACCTATACATATGACAAGTGTATTAGGTGTGTTGGGGACACAAGAGACTTCTTGTATCTTAATTGCAGGGTTGCTTGAGAGGGATATCTTTGACCTCTACCTCCCTGAGTTCGATAAAACTTGGGTGATTCACTTAAGGGAAACTTGCTGCTGTTTTACAAACCTCTGCACTTGGAGGCCCAACACTGTCTACAAGAATAGAAGCGTGCGTAGACATCAAGTTATTTTCTGGCGCCGTTGCCGGGGAGGTAAGGTAAAAGGTACTCACATCCTCCAGCTACTTAGCTATTTTCTAGCACTGTTGCTGACGTGTGAGTGCTCGAAGGTATTTCCTTTAGATCCTGCAATTATATCTTTTTGTTTCTTGTTTTTATTTCACTAGTTAGGCTTAATGGAAAACAACAAAAAAAAATAGAGAGCTTTATGAAATTTATCTTGAGTTGGGATATGATGTGTTTGAAGAGAAAATTAAAAAACCTATGGAAAATTATTTGCATGATGGTAGCAATGTTATTACTATAAATTCTTTGAACACCATTATTGCTAATGCTATGGAAGAATTTAAGCTTGGTGAGGTCGGTTTTGATGAAAATGATCTTTTTAGTTCCCCGGTTTTGGAGGAGAAAATTTGCTTTGATGATACTTTGCCTCCAATATATGATGTTTATAATGATTGTGATATTTTCACTCCACCTACTATTGAGGATATAGTTTATGTTGATTATGATATGCCTCCTATATATGATGTTTACAATGATGAATATGATATTTTCAGTCCATCTACTATTGAGGATAAAATTCATTATGATTATTCTATGCCTCCAATTTATGATGATTACAATGATGGATGTGATACTTTTACTCCCACTATTACTAATGAAACTGTTTATGCTTATGTGGAGAGTAATGATACTTATATGCATGTGGATCATGATAAGAATGCTTTATGTGATAGCTATATTGTTGAGTTTATTCATGATGCCACTGAAAATTATTTTGAGAGAGAAAAGTATGGTTATAGAAATTTTCATGTTACTAAAACACCTCTCTTTATGAAGAAGGTTTTGAGCTTTCTCTTGATTTGCTTTTATTTGATGGTTACTTTAAAGCCTACTGGTTATTATGAGAGAGGGAGACATGGATTCATACATCACAATAATATTAAGTCGCCTCTCTTTATGTTGAAATTTTTGAAGTTGCACTTGTTTTGCCTTCCTATGCTAGTCACTTTGTGCTTCATTGATTTATTTTCTTACAAGATTCCTTTGCATAGGAAGTGGGTTAGACTTAAATGTGCTTTATATTTTCTTCTTGATGCATTTTTATATGTTCAACTCTTATACATATGAGAGCATCGTTAAAATTATCATGCCTAGCTAAAAGGCTTTAAAGAAAAGCGCTTATGGGAGGCAACCCATTTTATTTTTCTGCAATTTTTCTTTCTTTTTGAGTCAAGGAGTTGTTTACTTCTATAACAATTCCTTTGTATCTTTATTTTATTGCATTGTTGTGCCAAGAGTAGCCTCTAATGTTAAGATGATGCTTAATTTTGATTGCTGCGCAGAAACAGATTTTTGCTGTTCACTGTACGAAATTCCTAAAATCACCAGATTGTTAATTAAATCTGAAAATTTTTGTGCGTTATCTTTATGAATGTCTGTCGTGGGGTCACTCTTCGACTACCCCACGGTAGGGATACCTGGGTCACGCCAAGCCAATCAGCCTTATGACGAGGGCCCAAGGAAGGCCCAAGGAGGACGACGTGCGGCCCAAGATAGTCGACGTTAGGTCATGTGACCCCAGCCATGCTTGTAAGCGCCATCGGCACCGTTCACCTGAGACCTAGCCTACCATATAAAGGCTAGGAGGGTCCTTCGTCTAGGGTACGCTCATAGCCGCCACCACAAACCCTAGCGAGATTGCCATCTCGCCATTGTAGCCACAACTCGCCATTCAATACCAGACAAGCAGGAAGTAGGGTGTTATCCTCCGGGAGCCTGAACCTGGGTAAACGCCTTGCTTGTCAGCCGTCGTGATCACCAGCGCTCATCTCTCTCCCCTCAATCAACCCGGGGTGCACAACCCAGGGATTTGCCGAGTCCACACCTCGTCAATTGGCGCCGTCTGTGGGAAAGAACGAGCGCTGGAACCATGGTCGCACCGGCTCCATCGACTTTGAAGACCGACGTCTGCATCACCAAGGAGCCAATCTGCTTCGGCTCCTTCGAGTACACCTTCCACCCGCCGGCCCACCGCTCGGTGTACGCCGATCTGCACGTAGGTATGTGCCTCACCTTCGGTACCATGCACTACTTCGTAGACAGCTGTGGAGTACTCAGATCCACGGTGATCGCACCGCGCGCGGTGGTGGCACCCGCATCTGCCGTGACTGCCCCAACCACGCCCCACCTGCTGCGGAGATCGCATCTGCTGCGACTACGGCGACAGCATCTTCGACTGCTGAGAAGATCGCATCCGCCTCGACTACACCGACCGCCTCCGCTGCGGCAGAGATCGCGCCCAGCACGGCTGCGCCATCAGCGTCTCCGGCTGTCACGGAGATCGCATCGGCTACGACTACATCGACCACCTCGTCGACCACCGCGCGGATCGAGTCTACTTCGACTACCTCGATCGCGTCGCTGGCAAGGCCAAGATCTACGTCAACTTCGACTACGTCGACCACACCTTCGCGCGCGACGGAGGTCGCGTCGTTCTACCCCGCGCCACTCGCGTCTCCGTCGACTTACAAGATCGTCAACAAGCCAATCGCGCCCGCGTCGACGACGGCGACTTCACTCCTCGCGTCAGCGGCGGAGATCGCGGACTCCAGGGAAGGAGCCTTGGCAGCGACTGTGGTACCCACCACGTTGCGTCCATTTTCGGCTCCGAGCACGGCTCGGACGAAGGAAGCAGCAGTGGCAGCACCCGGCCACTCCCCAGACATACCCCGCGCAAGTCTTCATGATCGGCCCGACACAGGGCAACGGCGACGAACCCGCATACCCACTGGAGGTGCTCATGCCGGACCAGGTGACGCGGCTCACCATCACCCGAGAGATAGCAATCAGAGCCCTGAAGCACGTCGAGGACGGCACGTACCCCCCACCAGACGCACCCCGGGAGGACCTTATGGCGGTCCAGTACCTGCTACGGAAGGAAGGCGAACGACTCCGCGCAGAGAAGGCCGAGCTCCTCCGACGCAAGGAGGAGGCTGACGCGTCGAGCGCCAGGAGGGCCGCTTACTCGTTCACTGCCTCAACAGAGGTCTCACAAGGAGCAAGGCGCCACAGAGCACGCGTGCCCCTGATGACGGAGGCCGACCGCGCTAAGTCACCCGCAACCTCGAATCATCATACATGAGCGAAGACGCAGACGGGATACCCGTCCCCAAAACCCGGAGCCGCGCTCATGGCAGTCGAAACATACCTGCGGCTGACACAGCCGCCCGAGGGCGACTCGCGCGCTCTCCTCCACAAGCAGCAGATCATGTCTATCAAGGCAGTCGAAGAAGCTCTGATGAACAAGGCGCCGACAGAAAAGGTGCGAGAAGATCGAGGCCCGCGACCGCGAGCCCGCAGCGCTCGCAGGCCCGGCGCAAGACACTGCGACAACCGCAGCCAGGCGAAGACCTCCGCAACGTCATCACACAGAGGACGGTGGACCGCAGCCGCACCCATCGGGCGGTCAGCACGCCCAATCCTGACGACCGCAATGACGGCGACTACGAGCCGTGCGGCGCCGCATGCTTCAGCTTCAACATCCGCGACACAAGAATGCCCAAGGGCTTCAAGCTCACGGCAGAAGCAGTCAAGTACGACGGGAAGCAGACCCGAGACTCTGGCTAGAAGATTACCTCATAGCCTGCAGCTGCCAGGGCGGTACTTCGACTACGGCCATGCAGTACATCCAGCTGATGCTCACGGGCTCTGCACGCGGGTGGCTAAACACTCAACCCAAGAACGCCTTCAGGACGTGGGACGAGTTCGAGAGCCTTCGTTAAGAGCTTCCTGGGGACGTACTCGAGACCGACGACTTCGTCGAGCTACAAGCATGCAAGCAAGGACGAGACGAGCCGCTCCGGTCGTACATCCAGCGTTGGACCCTGCTCCGCAACACCATGGAGACCGCCTCGGAGGACCGAGTGATGGATGCCTTCATGCACGGCGTCTCCCGCCGCGACCTCCGCGAGGAGTTTGGTAGGCTCCGGCCAAAAACATGATCGAGGTCATGAAGATAGCAAACCAGTGGGCAGACGGAGAGGACTCGGTCCGGATAGTTCACACTACTCCCCGAAGGACGAAGCCGGACCAAGCAACTGGCGAGAAGGACGCCACAAGAAGAAGCCGCGTTACAACGGCAACGACTCAATCGAGCTAGTAGCGGCGGGATTCCAAACCCCCCGTGAGGATGAAGCGCGCGACAGCAGTCGCCAATACAGCCATGCACAGTACAGTCGAAGCGGCGGTGACCAGAGTCGCCAATACAGCCAGGGGCAGTACAACCGAAGCGGCGGCAGCAGCTACCGCAGCGACGGAGGCCATAAACGCGAGTGGCAGAAACGCACACTAAGCCCAGCGGAAGAGCTGGAACAACCCTGCAGGCACCACATGTTCAGGAACCCGGAAACGGGCAAGTGGGGATCCAACCACCTGTTGAAGGACTGTCGAAAGGCACGCAAAATATACGAAGCCATGCAGAAGATAGTCACTCCAGCACCCGCAGCGCAGCCAGCCGCGCAGCTGGCCATCCAGGCAGCACCCGACCCGCAGTCGCTAATCCAGCACAGGCGGCGGGAGCCTTTCTGCAGCAGCAGCAGCCGCAGCAAGATGCCCCACCGGTGATCCAGGACGCATATCCAGCGGCACGCGGACAACTCAACATGATACAGAAGGGGCGCCCCTCAAACAGGACCCAGAAGATCATCACTCGCCAAGTTTTCCAGGCCATCACCTGTCCACCTGCAGTACCCGACTACCTGAGAGGGTCAGAGACACCAATCACGTTCTCCAGAGCAGATCACCCGCCTGCAGTACCACGACCCGGGCACGCCGCTCTGGTAGTCGAAGCTCTGATCGGAGATTACACCCTGAAAAAGGTGTTCATGGACGGAGGCAGCGGCATCAACATCATCTTTGCCGACACCCTCAGAAGGATAAACAGGCCAACGACAAACTTGGCGGCATCAGAGACCACCTTCCATGGCATAGTACCAGGGCAAGCAGTCACGCCCATGGGAACGATCACACTCGACGTCATCTTCGGCACACCCGAAAACTTCAAGAGGGAGTCGATCGACTTCGAGGTAGTCGACTGGAAGTCGCAGTACCACGCGATACTCGGGCGCCCAACCTTTGCCAGATTCATGGCGGTACCTCACTACGCCTACCTCATGCTCAAGATGCCTGGCCCAAGGGCGTCATCACGGTGCACGGCGACTTCGACCGCTCCAACAGCTGCGACCGCGAGTTCAGCAAGATCTCCGAGTTCTTCGGAATGGAAGAGCACTTCGAGGCGATGGCAGTCGACAACGACAAAACCATCTTCCCGCCACGCAAGAAGCAAGCCAAGGACTGCCTTCAACACGACTGACGACACGACAACTCATCAGGTCCACCCGACGGACGCAAACAAGACAGTCAAAGTGTCGTCGAGCTGCCTATCGCATAGGAAAGCGCGCTCGTCGAGTTTCTACGTGAGAACTGGGAGATCTTCGCCTGGCAACCTTCTGACATGCCAGGCATACCCAGGAACCTCGCCGAGCACTCTTTACGCGTCCACAAGGACGCCAAACCCGTCAAGCAGACCATGCGACGCTTTTCAGGACCCAAACGGATGAAATAAGCAAGGAGATCGATCGACTGCTCCACGCTAAATTCATCCGAGAGATCAAGGACTCGGACTGGGTAGCGAACCCAGTCCTGGTGGAGAAGAAGAAGACGAAGAAACTCCGCATGTGCGTCGACTTCACCGCCCTCAACAAATGCTGCCCCAAGGACCATTTCCCGCTCCCGCGGATAGACCAGATCATCGACTCGACTGCAGGCTGCGCACGCCTATCCTTCCTGGACGCCTACTCAGGGTACCAGCAGATCAGGATGAACGTCGACGATGAAGAGAAGACTGCATTCATCACACCCCACGGCGTCTTCTGCTACCAGACGATGCCCTTCGGGTTGAAGAACGCTGGAGCCACGTACCAGCGCACAATGCAAGCCTGCCTAAAGGGGCTAATCGGAGAGATCGTCCAAGTCTACGTCGACGACATAGTCGTCACCACTCGAACGGAGGACACTCTCATCGCCGACCTCCGCAAGGTCTTCACCGCACTCAACGAGTATCAGATCCAGTCAATACTGACAGTGGGACCGCACTGTCACGTCCCATCGGACACAGAGTGAGCCAAAAAACGTCAGCGCTGACGTCAACTGCGCAGGCGTAGCAAGTAAGCCAATGGGTTGATCGAGAACTCGAACAGTTCAGTCGAGTGCAAAAGAGATTCAGTAAGCTCTAGGAGCCGAATAAACTCGAACAGTTCAGTCGAGTGCAAAAGAGATTCAGTAAGCTCCAATAGCTGAACAAACTTGTGCAGTAAGCCAAACCGGCCGAATATACAGTAAGTCCCACAAAGCCAGGCGCGACTCCAACAAGTCGAGTTCCTTCTTTACTCCCATCAGGAGCGGGCTTTTCGACTGAAGAAAAATTGAGTTTAACCTCAATTGCAAGCAATTCAGCTTAATCTCGGGGGCTACTCCCATCGGGAGCGCTGTTCGCGCTCCGAGTCACTCAAAACATTAGCAGTCGAAAAATCACTGATTAAGGCTGTACGCACAGTGTTTTACCCAGCAGTCGACGGTTCGACTAAGGAATCCTCCATAAGCCCTGAACGGCCGGAGTCGACTAACTTTACTTGTTCCTCTCAGGAACCCGATGGCGTTCCCAGGAGGAAAGAGTCCTTTACCCGACTCTACGATTCAACTAAGCACTCGGGGGCTCCTGTCGTGGGGTCACTCTTCGACTACCCCACGGTGGGGATACCTGGGTCACGCCAAGCCTATCAGCCTTATGACGAGGGCCCAAGGAAGGCCCAAGGAGGACGACATGTGGCCCAAGATAGTCGACGTTAGGTCATGTGACCCCAGCCATGCTTGTTAGCGCCATCGGCACCGTTCACCTAAGACCTAGCCTACCATATAAAGGCTAGGAGGGTCCTTCGTCTAGGGTACGCTCATAGCCGCCACCACAAACCCTAGCGAGATTGCCATCTCGCCATTGTAGCCACAACTCGCCATTCAATACCAGACAAGCAGGAAGTAGGGTGTTATCCTCCGGGAGCCTGAACCTGGGTAAACGACTTGCTTGTCAGCCGTCGTGATCACCAGCGCTCATCTCTCTCCCCTTCAATCAACCGGGGTGCACAACCAGGGATTTGCCGAGTCCACACCTCGTCAATGTCTGAAACTTTCATTAGTCTAGAGTTTTTCGATCTGAGCATCGTAAGTGCCTTGAAAAAATTCGTCTTTGCGGACTGTTCTGTTTTAGACAGATTATGCCTTTTTATTTTGCATTCTCTCTTTTACTAGTGTTGAGTGAAATTCTTTGTTAGGTGGAAGAGCTTCACATAACATCAGTGGCAGTAGCTAATGTTTAAAGTAACAAATCATATTGCGTCTTTATAGAACATGTGAGTTTTTGATTGTGCACTAACCCTCTAATGAGATTTGCTTTGAGTTTGGTGTGACGGAAGTTTTCAAGGGTCAAGAGGGAAGAGTGATATAATAGGATGGAGAAGAGTGAAGAGCTCAAGCTTGGGGAGGCTCCCATGGATTTCCCCAGCATATTTCAAGAAGACTCAAGCGTCTAAGCTTGGGGATGCCCAAGCCATCCCCTTCTTCATCGGCAAAATTATCAGGTCATCTCTAGTGAAACTATATTTTAATTCTTTCACATCATATGTGCTGTTCTTGGAGCGTCTGTGTGCTTTTATTTTCAGTATTGTACTTTTATTTTTTTGCAATAAGATTGATCACAACATTCTTGATTGGGAGAGAGACACGCTCCGTTTTTCTTGGAATACTCTTGTTCTTCACTTATATCTGTTGAGTATTCAATTTTCGCGCTGTTTAGCTTCTAGCTCTTGGTTTTCATGTACCTCTTGTCAGAGCTATTAGTTCTTTTGTAGAAATTACTCTCTTGCTTCACTTATATTTGTTTGGAGAGTTGCTTGGTTAATATGTTGGTTCAGAAAATGTTGCGTGTGGTAGTGGTATAATGAAAACTTGCATAATCTCGTAGATCATTGAACTTTGATAACCTGATTCCTTGCAAACGTTTTGAGGTATTAAGTAATAGATGGTAAAGCTTCTTGGTTAATTAAGTTAAAATCATTAGTGGATTATTGTCTTTAAGCTTGTACCGTACTACAAACTCTACTAAAATTGTTGAAGGTGTAGTTGGACTTGATAGTTTTCCATGTCTGAAAAGTGGTTCGTAATAACTAGGTTGTGTGTGAAGGTCGAGGGATCTAACGGGGTACTTGTGCCGCCGTGAACGGCCCTCCTTGGGGTAAATGTTAACCATGCGCTTAATGTTGAACCTGCTAGTTGTTTGCAATAAACTTGTGAGTTCTTTTTGACTAATGTTAAGCTACGGTTTTGGCACTTCACCATCCAAATTTGCTAGCCTCTTCGGTGTGTGCATTGCCCTTTTTTCACATTGAGAGTTGTGCATACTTTGCCAGTACATCCAAAACCCGTGGGAGGACTTCCTCTTGTTCTCCTACACATAAATCCATACATCTTCCTCAAAACAGCCACCATACCTACCTACCACAGCATTTCCATAGCTGTTTCGAGATATATTGCCATGCAACTTCCATTTTACATTACATGACTTTTGTCATTTATCATTTATATATTGCTTTGCATGATTCTATACAGCTGATGTGTGGTTTACCCATGTTACGCTAGATCATTGCACATCCTGCTACACTGGCAGAGGCATACAGTTTGATACATCATGTTTTGTTCATTATGAGTTATTTGTACCAAAAAGTTTGTAATCATATTAGAGTGTTGCCCCTGCTAGAAAAGGGCCATGGAGGCCATCGAAAAGTGAAACAGAAAAAGAAAAAAAATAGAAAAAGAAAAAAAAAAGAATAAAGAAAAGGGGGGCAACACTATTATCCTTTATCAAAGTTGTGCTCATGTTTAGCACTTGCAGTATTCATAGTCATCATTTGTGCTCATGTTTAGCACCTATGCTCCATTTGAGAGAGTTTTCATGCTTTACTAGTATAACTACGTGGGGAATATTACGTTATAGAACTTGGGTTGTATATTCCAATGATGAGCTTCCTCAAAAGTGCTCTAGGTCTTCGTGAGCAACCGAGTTGGATGCACCCCCACTAGTTCCATTGGAGAGCTTTCATACACATATAGCTCTATGTGCATCCGTTGCATGGCAATCACTACTCCTTGCATAGTTTCGATTATAAGACTTCCTCTTGTCTAATGATCACTTATAGCGTTGTGAGACTTTCTTCCATTGGCCTTCTAAACCCCCATTAACGTTCTCTTTGCCATAACATCCTGGTGCCGATACTAAATGTTTACGCTCACCGGTTGAGTAGACCTCGAAACAGTGGATCCATGACGTTCATGTTTACTATTACTTGACTGGATCCGTTCTCTATGTTATGAAAAATTGCTTGATGCTTGGAATTGAAGGATAGAACTCCTACACTGGATACTTAAAACATCTATAATGAACCTTGTATGGTTTCATGTCTTAAAGGCCATCATTCATGAAAACTTTTAGCTTGTTTAACTATCTTGCTTTATTATCTCTTATTTAATATCAATTATAGACATTTGCTTTGAATGATTTGATCTCAGCTCACTTACCATTACATCATTATTAGATCAAGATTATGTTGGTAGCATGTCACTTCAAAAATTATTGTTTTATCGTTTACCTACTCGAGGACAAGTAGGAACTAAGCATGGGGATGCTGATACGTCTCAAACGTATCTATAATTTTTGATGTTCCATGCATGTTTTATATCAATTGTCACATGTTTTATATGCACTTTATATCATATTATTACATTTATTGGACTAACCTACTAATAGTTGCCAAAGTGCACAATGTTCTTGTTTTACAATTTGATGTGTAGAAATTATCAAAATTGGGCAAAGGAAACCTTGTTGGAGTCAAATTGAGACTTTCCAGAAATCTGTATGAAAACTATTTTCAAAGATCGTCACGTTCGGGCTTGAAGACGACGTCAAATGGAAAAAGTCTAGTCGCGAAAGTTGCCGGCAATTTTCCGCCGCACGTTTTATACAAAAGTTTCATCTCCATCGGAATTCGTATGCGGCCTGTGCAGGCCCGACAAGTCGGCTCGGCCAGGAAAACCCTGACCCGCGCCGAGGCCACGTGTGGCTGCCTCGGGGACCTTCTGAAGCTGCCCTTTGGACCATAAATAACCCCCACGGAGTAAACCCTAACACAATTGACGAAACTCCCGAATACATCTCCGTGCTCCGCCGCCACGAAACTCCGTTTCGGGGGTCAGAAGGTCCTGTTCCGGTACCTTGCCGGGACGGGGAATTGCCCCCGGAGCCATCTCCATCGACGCCACCGCCATCTTCATCGCCGTTGCTGCCTCCCATGATGAGGAGGGAGTAGTTCTCCCCCGAGGCTGAGGGCTCTACTGGTCGCTATGTGGTTCATCTCTCTCTCCCATGGTATGATCTTTATGTGATCATGAGCTTTGTAATCTAGTTGAATCCATAGATGTACTCTTCATTATCTTATATGCTACTCAAGTGGTTTTATTAATGTAATCTCCGGTGTCACCTTTGTCCCACGGTGCGAAGTTGACAGTGTGTGCCCCGTGTGTGGCTCTTAGGCTAAAAATAACAGGAATACTTATCATGAGTTATTATTTGCGTTGGATGTCTCTATGAAATTGCGGTGTTTGTCTAGTACCTTCTAGGACGCTCAAGTTGACAGTGTGGGGTTAACTAGACATGGGAATGCAACTTTAAGGTGTGCTTTTATATCCCTACGCGGTGGATTGGTGTTCGTTATCCAACGAGAGAATAACTCAGAGTAGCATAGTGAAGAGGAAATATCCATGTATTCAATTATATTATTATTGTTGAGAGTGTCCACTAGTGAAAGTATGATCCCTAGGCCTTGTTTCTAAGCATTGAAACACCGTTTACAACCAGTTCTGCTACATGTTTGCTTGCTGCCATTTTTATTTCAGATTGCAATTACCACTTATAATCATCCATATCACTTGTATTTTAATATCTCTTCGCCGAACTAGTGCACCTATACATCTGACAAGTGTATTAGGTGTGTTGGGGACACAAGAGACTTCTTGTATCTTAATTGCAGGGTTGCTTGAGAGGGATATCTTTGACCTCTACCTCACTGAGTTCGATAAACCTTGGGTGATTCACTTAAGGGAAACTTGCTGTTGTTCTACAAACCTCTGCACTTGGAGGCCCAACACTGTCTACAAGAATAGAAGCGTGCGTAGACATCACCAACCAGTGGGCGCCGCGCGCGACGCTGTCCTCGTCGCGCTCCACGGCGTCCTCGTCGCGGGCGTCGTCCTCGCGCTCGTCCTCATCCCGCTCCCGCGCCTCCTCTCTGCTAACGCCGAAGCCGGAGCAGATGAAGGTGAAGGCGGAGCCGGAGCTCTCGCCGTTCATGGCGGAGCTCATAGCGGCGCAGGAGGGGACAGACGACGACGCCATTGTGGCGGTCGTCGCGGCCGCGTCGATGGACGACGTGCCGCCGCTCGACGGCCCCTCGGCCTGCGCCTGGTCGGCGCGCGATACCGCCAAGGAGAAGGGCGTGCCCTTCTTCGACCTCACCGTCGATGGCCCAGGACCGAGCCGCGTCAAGGAGGAGGACGACGGCGGCGCGTGGAGCAGCGGCGGCGCAGGGAGCAGCGGCGGCGTGAAGGAGGAGGTGAAGGAGGAGGAGGACCCCTACTACGCCTTCAGGCGCCGCTACCGCGGCCGCCACTAGATTTAGGTTTAGTTTTTTTAAATTTCATTCAAATCTGTAAACTTTACTAAAATTTGAATGAAATTTGTCGAAGTTTAAACTTAATTTTTTAGTTTAGGCGCCGCGAGTGGGGATCGACGGCGCCCAAATGGGCAAGGTAGTCCGGACGGCGCCCAAAGGGCCTGTCCAGACGGCCTTTGGGCGCCCATTTGGGCGCCGCGAGTGCAGATGCTCTAACGGTGCGTATTGGACGACAAGCAGCAACCACCGTCGTCACACCGTTCCACCGTCCAGACGGCAGCGGGGCATCGGCTGAATTAAGGATGGCGATGGGTAGGGTATGGGGCGGATAGACCAATACCATACCTATACCCGTGTAGTTAATGGGTACAAAATTCTACCCATACCCGTACCCGCGGGTATGAAACTTTACCCGTACCCATACGCGACGTATACCCATACCCATTGGGTACCCAACGGGTAGATCAGATAGTACACAAATTACTCATAATTTTACATTCATCGGTATTTTTCTTGATAAAAGAAAAACATTTATCTCAACTAAATAACATATATTTTGCGTGCGTGATAATTATGTCAACTCATATTGATAATTGATGATAACTTTACATAGATTTAATAACTCACGAGAATAAATGTCGGACCTCCACGGGTAAGATATATAAACGGGCAGGATATGGGTATACCCACGGATACGAAATTATACCCGTACCCTACCCACGACTTAAATGGGTAGGGTACGGATATTACCCATGGGTATAAAATTATACCCATACCCTACCATGCAGGTACACGGGGGTACCCCATAGGTAAAATTGCCATCCTTAGGTTGAATGCGATGCACGATTTGGCCGTCAGAGCGGGCTGTGCAACTTTCAACCAGCACCAGGCGTCATGACTACGCCGTCAGAGAGGTGTGATATGACGGCAACGGGTCAGTGCATCACATGCCCATTTACGCCGCCACAGGGTATCTACCCATCTTGGTAGGAGGAGTATTCAAGAGCAATCAAACGATACGACAAATCTGACATTCCGCGCATCAAATCAAATCAATACTCCACGGATCAACAGTAGCCCAAAGCTTAATTTTACTCCGCTCACTAACAAAAAGCATCCGTAACACGTTTGCTTTCTCCTCTCCCCCAAAGCAATTCGATCCCAAAGAAAAAGGAACAAAGGTCAATCCATCGTCTTTCTTGCTTTCACAAAGCATTCGGCGATCGAGCGAGCAACCCGTGATCGTGATCAAGCACACGGTGTTTTTATTGCTAATTAACAACCTCAAATCTGAACGAGCAGGCAGCTTAATTCTTCACTAACTTCTCTACCACGTGGAGTAATCAGCTCGATCCTAGTACGTACGTGAGCATGCATGCTGCTCGATCCAGCCCATCAGTTCGCCGCTGCGACGAGCTTACGACGGCGACGAGGAGCACGGCTGCGGGCGGAGCCCGACCCGCTCCTTCTCCAGGTCGTACTCCACGTGGTAGTTCTGCTGCTGGAAGCTCCCGAGGATGATCGCCGGCCCGCCGCCAGAGACCCCCGCGCCGCCGTCGGCGCTCGGGACGTCGGACACCACGGCCAGGCAGATGGCCGCCGGGGCAGCGGCGGCGCCGTCGGTGGGCGCCGGGCCGGCGGCCACGAAGTAGTTCTCGACGGGGAGCTGCATCTCGGCGCCGCCCTTGAATTTGAGCGACAGCTCGGGGAGGTCCATGGTCTTCGAGTTCTTTGGAAGCGCGAAGCAGGGGCTCAGGCCCAGCGCGTCCTCCACGATCTCGGAGCGGTTGTACCTGCCGCCCACCGCGGCCACCATCGCTGTCAGCACGGGCTTGAACACCGTCGGGTCGAGGTAGCTGAAGGTGGTGCCGGAGTCGATGATGGTGCCGCCGCCACCACCTTTGGTGCCGCTGGTAACGGGTGCGAAGGCTCGCGCGGGGAGGCGCACGTTCTTCCCGCCCACGGAGATGGCGGTCAGGGACAGGTAGTAGTACACGGAGTAGGGCGGCGTGGAAGCCGCGTTCTTGAGCAGCGGCACGTACTGCGTCGTCTTGCCGGCGGTTCCGGCGGAGGAGGCGCCGAGTACGAGCTCGCCGCTGACGGCGGCGTCGTCGTCGAAGCGGCGGGAGAGGAGGCAGTAGGAGAACTTGGTGACCCCGAGCTGCGCGGGCACGGAGGGCGCGCCGCGGCCGAAGCCGGCGAGCCCCGTAGGCGGCTGGTGCACGGACGCGAGGCTGCAGCCGACGGCGAAGCCGCGCTTGGCGGCGCGGCCGGTGGTGCCGGCGCGGAGGGTGTCGGAGAGGAGGAGGCCGGAGGTGGATCCCGAGCCGTAGACGACGAGGTAGGGCGGGCAGACGGTGCTGGCGGTGGCGTTGCAGGTGGCGGCGCCGGGCCGGCAGGGCGGGGCGGAGGAGGCGGCGCAGGTGGAGAGGCGGGACTTGGCGTGGACGTAGAGGCAGGCCGGGCTGCGGCAGGAGACGAGGCGGGCGGTGGAGGAGTTCTTGGGGTGGAAGACGGGGAATGGGGCGTGGGTGGCGGTGGAGCAGTTGAGGCACTTGTAGGAGGAGGTGCAGGGGAGCCAGGTGAGGTGGCTGCCGGTGTCGAGCAGGACTGGGAGGGGTTGTGGCGGCGTGCCGAGGGAGAGGGAGAAGGCGTAGCCGCCGTAGGAGTGCGGGTAGAGCGCGGTGCGCACGGGGGAGGCTTGTCCTGCTGGTGTTGCAGCGTGTCCGTGGTGGCCGGCTCTGAGGTGGGTGGCGCGGGCGAGGGAGGCCTGGGCGAGGCGGGAGAGCGGGTGGTGGTGGGCAGGGGTGGAGGCGGCCGGGAGGTGGCGGTAGAGCGGGATCTTGGTCGGTGCCGCGGTGGAGAGGAGGGGCAGGAGGAGGAGGAGCATGCACGGGAGTGGCGACGGTGTCGGCATGGCTGCGATCGGCACGGCAGCTCGCGTCCCGAGCTGGTGCTGAGTGAGTGAGTGATGAGCAGGCAGGGGTTTGGGCGGGTTTTAAGCTCGGATTGCGTCGTGTTTGGGAGGACAGAGTATCTGGGCCTTGCGTGGGCTTGGAGGAGATCGACGCTGCGCGGCCGGCCGGCCGGTGCGTGGTGTCTGGTCCAGGTCCAGGTCCTGGCCGTGATGATGGATGGATGAGACATGAGACTATCAGAGGTGGTCACGGGCGCCCGACGGAGGCGACACGGAGCGAGCCGCGTGGACTCGTGAGTCAGGGAATACGGGCGCGTGAGATCCCCACGGAGAGGTCGGCATCGTCGTCGTATGTAGGTTTGCCCAGCCCGGCCGTGCATACCGTTCGACCGCGCTCGCAATCCTAGGGGTGGAATTTTCCGCTGTGCAGAGCGGTCGCCGTGGAATCCCGTTCAGATCGGTGCTGTGTGCGATAGCGGTGACGCCGGTGAGCGTGCACTGCACGGCTTGGATCGGAGTAATCGATCTCTGAGTGAGATTCGTGAAATGCTGGAAAGATATCATACTGGCTTCGACGAGTCATCGACGTGGGACACGTAAACGCATCTAGGAGTAAATTGCTGCGCTCCATCAACTTATCTCTACAACCAGTCATTGTAAATACAAGGCATATGCATCTAGGCACACGGTACCCCTCTTCGGAAACGCCCAAATCAGGAAACGGAGCCCGACCTCTTCCAGTTGACTAGCACAATACCCGTGAGTTGAAACGGATTCAAAATAATTTTATACGTGCACCAACTTGGAAAACAAATACACTCAGCTTAAACATCTTATTAGCTCAACCCTCAAAGTAAGTCCTCCGGTATACTACGAGTGATGAATGTGTGAATCAACATAGTTTGCAAGATGAGGACGCGCAGTGGCGAGTTGGTCGGGTGTGGCAGTGGCCACCCCACCCGCCCGAGCTCGACTCCCAGCGGGAGCGAGCTTCGGGTGCCTCATCTGGGCCATTTTCACCGTGGTTCAGTCAGAGTTATTGTGGTGTGCCCACCACCGCAGAGATTTCCCAGTAGGTCTAGGCTCACGGGGCTCAGAAGCTTAGTATAGTCTGGTTAGGTCTAGCTTACGCACAGGTGGCGTGCGTGTGGTGTTGAGTGTGTGTGCTGTGAGTTGTGTGTGAGTTCAGATACTACAGCTATACTGTAAAAGACCAGGAATTCTAAAAAAAAAACATAGTTTGCAAGATGCTCTCACCTTGCCCTTTGTGGCGTACTATTCTCCGACCTCGTTACATGCCTCCCACTCCCCCATCGGCGGCCCAATGAGGGAACTCTGCAGTAGTATATGTTATAGTCCTAGTTTTATCCATCAAAATAAAGTATTCTTGCTGACAAGGGTTAGACTCATCAAGACCCATGGTTAAGGTCCCTAGGTTATGAATATGGGGGAGAGAACGTGGTAGAGCTGGAAGTATCGTCGGCTGACAAGCAGGGCAAAGATTTTACCCAAGTTTAGGGCCCTCGTGTGGAGGTAACACCCCTACGTCCTGCATGTCTGTTATTGCTGTGTGAATATGATGGTTACAAGAGTCCCGGCGAGATGTCGATCTCGCTAGGGTTTTGGTGGCTCTGAAAGTACGTGGTCCGGTTCGATGGCCCTCCCAGTCCTTAAATAGTAGGCTGGGTCTCGGGTGTTCGTAACCGCCTCGATTTACAAGTAAGGATATTTCATCTTCGTGGGCCTCCCTTCATGGGCTTCATGTAGGCTCTGATAGTTGGGCCTAGTCGATACGTGCACCAGGTACCCTCATGGTAGGGTACCCGATAGGCATACCCATGTCAGTAGCCCCCGAGTACTTGTCTGATTCGAAGAGTCGGGCATGGACTCATACATCATGCACGTTATGTTCTTTGCATTTGTGTCGTATGATTTGAAATGTTTGTATGAAATAGCACATGTTGGCTATGTCGAGTGTTTCATCGACTATGAATTTTTGCTTATGATAATCAAGTGATATTAGCTTAGCAGGCCCGGCACACACGACGGATCGGGGTCAGTTAACTACCATTTGTGGCAAAACCATACTAGCTTTCAATCAAACTCGAGACCCCGGACTCGAATCTGGAACAAACTGGACAGACTCGAAACAGCCTTTGAGGTCTTACGGAATCGAACTGCAGTATAATTTTGAATCAACCCAACGCGTCCGTCGGGGATAATTCATCATGTCTGCTGACACGGAAAATTTAAGGATAACGCTACTGGAGCGGTCCTTAGCCCAGCTCGACTGATCGGTGGGTCTTACCTTTGCACTATGCATGCAGCATCCAAGGATCGTCGGATCAACTCGGGAATATTTTGAGTGTGATTTTGCTTATGAACTTAATCGAATGTGTCGTCGACTGACACTTTGCCATTATTCTATCGGGATCGCGCACTCGATGGGAGTAGCCCCCGAGATTGTGCTTTATTGCTTGCAATGAAGGATAATCTCAAAATCTTTTACCCTGCACATTTTAGTCAAAGAATTTTTTTGATACGCTCCCGATGGGAGTATGATACTACAGTCGAAAGAATTTCGACTGACTTTATGATCTTTACTAAAAGAACCAATTGAGACTTATGCGAGAGACCACCCGAAGATATCATCGAGTGATTTTTATGCCAGTTCTGAAGGATGAAACAACGTCAGCAATGACACATTTTGCGACTGCCATCTCTGACAAGCGGTGGCGTGCCTAGTAAGACTGATGGGACGTGACACTTCTGTGTGGGCCCATTTTTGCAGAGCTAACCAAGTGTAGCGCCGTTTGGACTTGATTTGACCGCTCTGTCGCGGTTTTCACGGGGCGTGATGATGATTTCCTAGTTTCCCGTGCGTAGTGGGCGGAGTGGCCTGCGACGGTTGCCTTCCGCGGCCGCCACGTATATGGCTAGATTTCGCGCAGAGCGTATGCCTTTGTTTTGACGGTTGCGATCGTATTGCGATCTGTGGTAAATAGTGGAGACGGCGCTGGCAGAATTTTTTACTTGCCATTTGCCTATTTGCGCCCCCCTCGTCTCATCTTCCTCCTCGCGCCCACCTCCATTGCTCTGCAACCAAGCTCTCTTCTCCACCCTCATCCACCGCTGCGATGGCGAAAGGTGGAGGCTCCAAGCGTGGTGCCGCTGCCGCTGCCGCGACCAATGCGGCCAAGGGTAAGAAGACTGTGGCGGGTACATCTGCATCCGCTGCGCTGAAGAAAAGCAGCGGGGATTGGGCGAAGTCCACCATCAAGGACGCCCATTTGGTCAAGTTCCGCGAGCAGGGGTATCTGCCACCCGCGGAGCAGCTCGCCGTCCTCGCGCCATCGCCCAAGGAGGTACTCCCTGAATCACGCGCTAACGAGCGTGTTTGTTTTGCGGAGTTTTTGCCTAGGGGCTTTTCGCTTCCCCTCCACGATTTCGTTCGTGGTCTTCTTTTTGCCTACGGGGTGCAGATCCATGATCTCACCCCAAATGGTATTATGCATATCGCGTGTTTCATCACGCTGTGCGAGTGCTTCCTCGGCGTCGCACCCAGCTGGGCGCTGTGGAAAGCCATCTTCATGGTACGGCCGAACAGAGGAGGTGGTCGCACCTACCCAGTTGGCGGCTGTGGAATCCAGGTGCGCAGCGACACCCGCTACTTCCGCCTGAAGACCGTCGACTCCGCCCAAGGCTGGAGGAAGGGGTGGTTTTATGCGACTGTCGAGCATGACGCAGCCGCCCCTTTCTCGACTGCTGCTTTCACCAGGACCAAGGCATGGGATCACCAACTCTCAGCCGAAGAAATGGAGGAGGCAAGCCCTTTGCTGGCTCGGATCGGAGGCATGCTAGACAAAGTCACAGGCATCCATTTGATCGCCACCTTTGTGAAGAGGCGGGTGTGGCCACTCCGTGCCCGATCGCATCCCATGTGGGAGTATGAGGGCACGGGTGACTCCACTCGAATGAGCCCAGAGGAACTGTCAAGGAACGAACTTGTGATGCACGTGCGCCACATCACCAGCCTGACGACAGCCGACCCTTGCAACATCGATTGCCCGTCATGCCATACGGGACGGAAAACCCTTTGCTTGAGGTATGTCTGTAGTTTAATAGTTTGCCACTCGTAGCTTCTACGATATGTGCTTTTTGACTCTGACTTTCCAATTTGTGATATGTGCTATGCAGGGTCATTCGACTGCTGCCTCCCTTCCTCCTCTGCCTGAAAATGGAGGGACTGAAGAAACTCAGGCACTGGTGGTGGACCCGAAAGGGGATCAGTCGCCTATCCCTTCTGCCACCAATTCACATGTGGAGGAAGTCGAGGAGGAAGCAGCAGAAGAGATCCAATCTGAAGACAAGGCCACCTCTGACCAAGAAGTCGATACCGCGCCACCGAAGCGGCGTCGACTGGCCAAGAAGGCGCTTTCTGCTGTGAGTCCCGCGAGGGAGCAGGGCTTGGAGGATGACGAGGAATCAGGCTCACCACCTGTTTTCCAAGCCACTCCTTTGCGTGCGTGCTCAACAAGCTCAACTCTTCCTCTTCAGTCGAGTGTCACCCCAGCCTTTGGGGGACCAATTTTTGGCGACTCCGAAGATGAGGAAGATGAGGAGCACAGGTATGTGCTTTTTTTAGTATGAGAATTTTGTGCTGTCACATATTTATGCTGACCGTCTTTTTGTTTTATCGTGTTGCCCACAGCGCTGAAAACAATCAGCCTGGGACTCCTCCAGTCGAAAATGTTCCAACCCAGGAGCAGTCGAATTATGCACCGACTGGAAACGAGGCTGCCCAGCCAACGGCCACTGATGCTGTTGTTGAGCCAACCAAGGCGGCAACTCCAGTTATCGGGACATCAGTCGCGGCTCCTGAGCCGTGGATGAACCACGTAAGGAGCTTTTTGCTGAACTCGTTCGCTCGCAGCCCTTCTACCACACCTTGGCAGATTCCGCCAAGGCTTATGTCCAGGTGGAGCAGGAGAGGACACCATGCGCGCCGAGCTAGAGCGGCTCAGTCGTGAGTTCTCCTTTTTGCCTTTGTTTTGCCGAATTTTTTTTGCAATGCTTGATTTTGTCAAGTATTGAATGCACGTGATCTTGCTGGGCCAGGCGAAAGAAGGAGCTGGAAGATGCACTCGCCGCACAGCGCGAAGAATCGAAGAAAGAACTGGCTGCCACCACCAACTCAGCCGCTGCACGCGAGCGAGGATATGCTGACCAACTCGCGGCACTTGCGCAGGCCATGGGAGGTGAGTAATCTTTTCTCCTTTTGATATGATAATATAGCTGTCGAGTGTCATGAAATGACTTTTGCCTTTTGTTTATTGTGCAGAAGCTGTTGGCGCACCGGCCTCTGCGGACGTGTCGAGTGGTGATCTTTCGCTGGACCAGGTTGTGGGCGGCCTAGGCGCCGTATGCACCCAGGCGAAGGACGCATCGCCAAATTGACGAACACACTTGGAGCTGTATACAAGGTGGTGTTCCCGACTGGCGTAGTGCCGTCGACGGCGGACGACTTCGCCGACGTGTTTGGCCCTGGGACGTCCACCATGGCGGGTTTCGCTCGCGCCAACACGGTACGCGGATCCGAGTCCACCATCAAGCTTCTTATGGGACATGGGATAGATTGCGACTACGAGGCAGCACTGTCTGCGTTCCCTCGGAAGCCAGATGGGAAGCCCATTTCTCTGAAGGGGGTGAGCGGAGCCGCCGCGCGACTGGCCGAGGTTTTTATGTCCACCATGGAGCGCGGGCACTCGAGACTGCCAATCGTCTGCTTAGGAAATCGAATACTTAGGTTTAGGGTAGCGTACCCTTTTGTTTATGCCTTGTAATGATACCTTCTGAACTGCGCGAGTCTGCGCTTTGTTTGTGCTACCTTGTTTATGCAAATAGTCTTTTGCTAATGTCTTTCACTCGAGAGTTGTATGCTTCTGACACAAACTTTGTGTTTGTGATTATGCTCTTTGAACAGTCACGAGAACCTGCTACTGCGACTAGTTCCTCGCAGGCTCCAATCACCACCCGATCCCAGGGTCAATTGGTAAATGATGCCAAGGTGATGGAGTATATGAAGGCCAAATTTGTGAGAATGGAGCAAGATCTGAAGGACGCCCAGGCTGAGCTGAATCGATTGAGGGCGAGACCCGCGTTGGCCACCCAACGCGAGAATATGTGCTCGGGGAGATGGATCTTGTGAACAGGCAACTCGAGTGTAAGTTCGATCTTGCTCTGTTTACAAGCTTTTTGCGTAGCTATTGTCCTTTTGATCTGACTGGTGCGCCCGTTTTGTAGGCTTTGTCGACAACTTCCAGGCTGAAAAGATTCGCGTGGAAGGGCGTCTGGATAGCGTGGTTGACGACCCTACGACTGGGCGTCAACACTTTTGGCTTGATAGGTACCATGCCCGCATACTCGCCACCCTGAAGGATCGCGTCTGGCGAAGTGCTGAACTGCTGGAGTTATGCCGGGCAGCGTTTATTCGCCTGAACGAGACTCTTTTTCCTGCGGGGCCACAACCACAAGGGATTCGTGCTTTGTTGAACATCTTCCGTCAAACAAATCCCATTCGAGAGTTGCTGTCTCAGAGACTTGTGATTGGAGCCAACGCTGCAATGGCGTATATGCGTAGTCGAAAACCAAGGTTGGTGTTGCGGACACCTGCAGCCGGAGAGGTTCTCGAACAAAGAGACCTGGATGACACGATCCGCTGCGGAGACACTAATCGAGTGCACTCGCGAACAGCTTTGTGGTCCCGAGCTGCCCGTAAAGGACGAGCCTGAGGATTAGAATAGTTTGCGAGTGCAATTTTTGTATAGGGGGCAGCCCCCGAGTGTAATTTTTGACTCTTTGTATATTGTATAGTTTGTATACTTTGATTTTTTGTCGAGCCCCCGAGTCAGTCGAGCGGGGTTTGTGAAATATGTGTTGGTTGTGAACCAATGACTGTGCAGCCCCCGAGTATTCGAGTGCGGCTGCAGAGTTTTTGTGTCTTTGTTTGGATCCTTGTTACGCAGCCCCCGAGCATTCGGGTGTGGCTAAGGCATTGTGTTTCTGCAAGAGCGAGAGCTCATTTGATCATAACACAGCCCCCGAGGGTTTCGGGTGTGGTTAAGGTATGAATTATGCGGGTAGTAGTCACAAGAAGTCGAAGGAACATTGATTTTATTCCTCTTTTGAATGTTAGGCTGCAGGCCGCCTCATTAAAAACCTTCCAGTCCCCTTAGGTACCCTGGTAAGGAAAAGAGCGCGTCTGAAACCTGCAGCCATCCGACATATAGCCTATTACATTGTATGACTGTGAGCACTTTATGCGTAGAAACGGCGCAGATGCGCAACGTTCCAAGGATTATGAGAGAGTTCGCCTGTCTTCGCGTGCTTCAGTCGATATGCGCCTCCACCAAGGACCTCCGTGATGATGAAGGGACCTTCCCATGGGGAAGCGAGCTTGTGCACCTTCTTTTGCTTCAGTCGAAGAACCAGGTCGCCCACAACAAAGGACCTGGTTCGCAGTCGACGGCTATGGTAGTTGCGGAGATCCTGCTGGTAAACAGCTGTGCGGGCCAAGGCCGTGTCTCGCGCCTCATCGAGCAAGTCGACTGTCTTCGAGTGCTTCTTCCGCGTCTTCTTCATTGTATGCTTCAACTCGTGGCGCATTGAACCTTACATCTGATGGCAGAATTGCCTCTGCACCATAGACCATGAAGAATGGGGTGAACTGCGTAGAAGTGTTGGGAGTTGTGCGTAGGCTCCATAGCACAGATGGTAGTTCTTCGACCCAAGCACCCGCAGCTCTTTTGAGTGGCACCAGGAGGCGCTTCTTGATCCCACTCGTCACAAGTCCGTTGGCCTTTTCGACTTGGCCATTGGATTGTGGATGTGCCACGGATGCGTAGTTGAGCGTAATGTCCTGCTCTTTGCAGAAGGTTTTGAACTCCTCAGCCGTGAAGTTTGTGCCGTTATCAGTGATGATACTGTTTGGGACACCGAAGCGGTAGATGATGCTCTTTATGAAGTTGACTGCCGTAGTAGCAGTCGAATTTGTGATGGGGACCGCCTCGATCCACTTTGTGAACTTGTCGACTGCCACCAGTAGGTGAGTATGCCCGCCATGCGATGATTTTTTGAGTGGCCCAACCATATCGAGCCCCCATTGGGCGAAAGGCCAGGCCAGCGGTATAGTCTTCAACGCCGATGCGGGTGCGTGCGGCCTTGTTGCGAATTTCTGGCAGCCGACGCACCTTTTGACTATGTCCTCCGCGTCTTTGAGTGCTGTAGGCCAGTAAAACCCTGCGCGAAAGGCTTTGGCTACGAGTGATCGACTGCTGGCGTGATGCCCACAGGTACCTGCATGAATGTCTCGAAGTATGGCTTGGCCATCTTCGAATGCGATGCATCTTTGGAACATACCTGATATGCTGCGCTTGTATAACTCGCCGTTGATAACGGTGTATGCTTTTGATCTTCGAGTCACGCGTCGGGACTCGGTTATGTCATCTGGTAGCTCGCCACGGAGTATGTAAGCCAGAAAAGGTTGAGTCCAGGTTGGCTCAATGAGAAATACCTCGACTGGGGGGTCCTCTGTGCTAGGCACTTTGCTTTTGGGTGGCGTAGTCGACGGAGGAGGCTCTCGTTTCTCCTTGATAGATCTGTGTTCGATGCGCTCGAGGAAGACACCAGGTGGAATTTGTGCGCCAGTTGAGCCAAGATTGGCTAGCATGTCTGCTTCTTCGTTACTTTCCCTTCCTATGTGCCTCAACTCACAGCCCTCGAAGCTGCCCTCCAGTGTGTTGTACAGGTCGCGATAAGCGATCATGTTGTCCGCGATTGCGTCGCAGGCCTTCATTGTTTGCTGCACCACGAGATTGGAGTCGCCGTAGATCATCAATCGAGTGCACCCAAGTGCTTTTGCCATCCGCATGCCATGGATCAGGCCTCGTATTCAGCCTCGTTATTGGAGGGTAGTTTGAATCCCATCTGCAAAACATAACGTAGCTTGTCCCCTTTTGGTGATATGAGGATGACGCCTGCGCCTGCGCCTTCGTGTTTCTTGGACCCATCGAAGTACATGGTCCAGGAATTGGACACGTCTGGTGCTCCAGGTAATTGGGCCTCTATCCACTCGGTTGTGAAGTCGGGTAGGACTTGTGCTTTGATAGCCTTCGGGTGCTCGTACTTGATGTCTCTTGGAGCCAGCTCGATGAGCCATTTTGCGACTCGACCCGTTGCATTGGGGTTTGTGAGGATATCACCGATTGCTGAGTTACTTACCACGGTGATCGGGTGCTCGGTGAAGTAGTGTGTCAACTTCCTTGAGGACATGAATACAGCGTATGCCAGCTTTTGATAGTGCGGGTACCGCTGTTTTGATATGGAGAGAACCTCGCTTAGGTAGTAGACTGGACGTTGTATGCTTTGGATGTGCCCCTCCTCCATGCGTTCGACTACCAGTACGGTGCTCACCACCCTGTTTGTAGCCGAGACATACAGGTAGAGTGGTTCCCGTTCCTTAGGTGCGACGAGGATCGGAGGGCTTGTGAGGATCCGCTTGAGATCTGTGAAGGCTGCTTCAGCTTCTGGCGTCCACTCGAACTTGTCCGCCTTCTTCATCAGTCGATAGAATGGTAAAGCCTTTTCACCCAGTTTGCTGATGAATCGACTGAGCGCTGCTACTCGTCCTGCTAGTTTCTGCACATCATGAAGCTTTGAAGGCCTTTGCATTGTGAGGATGGCCTGTATTTTCTCCGGGTCTGCTTCGATTCCACGGGCAGAGACTAGGTACCCTAGGAGCTGCCCGGCTGGAACGCCGAACGTACACTTCTTAGGATTGAGCTTGATATGGAAGCGTTTGAGGTTTGCGAACGTCTCCCTCAAATCGTCGAGTAGTGTGTGTTCTTCCTTGTGGTAATGACAATGTCATCCACGTAGACCTGGACGTTGCGTCCGATTTGCTTTTTGAGGCAGTCCTGCATCATGCGCTGGTATGTTGCACCCGCGTTTTTGAGCCCAAAGGGCATAGTTGTGTAGCAGTAGACCCCGAGTGGGGTTATGAACGCCGTTTTTTCTTCGTCTTCTTGCTTCATCCTTATCTGGTGATAACCTGAGTAAGCATCCAGAAAGGAGAGTCGTGCGCATCCGGCGGTGGAGTCGACGATCTGGTCGATTCGGGGTAGCGGGAAGTGATCCTTTGGACAGCACTTGTTCAGCGCTGTGAAGTCCACGCACATCCGAAGGATGTCTGTATGCTTCTTTCTACGAGTACGGGGTTGGCCACCCATTGTGATTTCTTGATTTCCCTAATGAATCCTGCTGCGAGTAACCGGTCGACTTCAGATTCGACTGCGGTTCGCTTTGGGCCGGAGATTCGACGCATCGTTTGCTTGACTGGCTTTGCATCTGGAAACAATTGGAGAGAGTGCTCGGCGAATTCCCTGGGAATACCTGGCATGTCGGCTGGACACCACGCAAATATTTCCCAGTTCTCACGGAGGAATTCGACGAGCGCGCCTTCCTATGCGATAGGCAGGCTCGAAGATATGTTGACTGTCTTGGACGGATCGGTCGGGTGCACCTGATGCGACCTTGTGTCATTTGTAGCATTGAAGGATCTGTCGACTGCCAACTTCTTATGCTCTGGAAGGAGTGTGCGGTCGTTGGTAATCGCCAAGTCGGCGAGTGATTCTTCCACCCCGAACATCTCGGAGATTTTGCTGAACTCGCGGTCGCAAGCATCGGACCTTTGAAAGTTTCCACGGACAGTGATGACTCCCTTTGGTCCTGGCATCTTCAGCGTGAGGTACGCATAGTGTGGCACCGCCATGAATCGAGCAAACGTCGGGCGACCAAGAATAGCATGGTATTGTGATTTCCAGTCGACGACCTCGAACTCAATCGACTCTGTCCTGAAGTGGCTTTTGTCCCCGAACGTAACGTCGAGTTGTATGGTGCCTTCTGGGCTAATTGCTTTGCCAGGAACAATACCGTGGAAGGTATTTGAAGATTTTGGGAGGTTTTCGACTGACCTGTTCATTTTGCGGAGCGTGTCCGCGAAGATGATGTTTATGCCGCTGCCTCCATCCATGAAGACCTTGGTCATGGCGTAGCCTCCTATTTGCGCGTCGAGTACCAGAGCCGCGTCCTGGTCGAACTACAGCTGGGGGATGATCCTCTCGACTGAAGCTTATGATGGTTTCCGATCCCTTCAGAAATCTGGCACGGCAGGAGGTGCCATGACAGCCATGTTCACTTGTCTAGTGATTAGCTTTTGCTGCCTGTTGGAGGGGCGACCCTTTTGTATCATGTACATCTGCCCGTGGGGCTGTGGATATTGATCATCTTCCGCCCGTAGTACGGGTTGTATGGCACCTGCGAGGTTTGCGCCTGGAGCAGGCTGTGGTGGTGGTTGTGGTGGCGGCTGTGGCGCCATGAGAGCAGGCACAGCGTTTGCGCCATTCTTGCCTTTTGTAGCTGTCGCTCCGCTGCTCGCGATCTCGACTGTCTCGTCGATCATCCGAGCGTCGATTGCTTCTATCTTGGTCTTCCCGGGGTTGTGTGTATCCAGCAGCCATGAACTCGGGTCTGTTATCGTCGTAAGGACGTCTGGAACGTTTGCGCCTGCGATCTTCTCTGTATGAATCTCTGCGTCCTCGACTGCCGCTTTCGTAGTTGTCGCGTGTTGGGGAAGCACGGGATCTGCGTACAGAATCCTCTCCATCTGCCCACTCAGTCGCAACTTTGATGAGGTCAGCCAGGGAGGTTGGCTTTTCACGACCAAGTGCCTCTTTGAAGTCCTTCCTGGCGAGACCTTGTATGAAGGCATCCATGGCCCTGTCTTCTGACACTTTGCCAACCGAATTGCGTATTTCGGTCCACCGCCGTATGTATGATCTCAACGACTCGTCTGATCGTTGAGTGCATGTCCTTAATTCCTCGAATGTCTTCGAGCGCTCACACAGAGACTCGAAGTTTTTGATGAAGTCTCTGCGGAAATCGTCCCACGAGTCGTATGATGATGGAGGGAGCGACTTGAGCCAGTCGCGGGCAGTTCCTTCGAGCATAAGTCGTATGTATTGCATCGCCATGGTGTTCGTGCCACGCTGGCATGCCACGGCGAGTCTGTAATCTTCTAACCATCCAGAAGGTTCTTGGCGACCGTTGTACTTGGGTTGTTCGCCTGTCAACTTGAACCGCTTGGGCATCCGCGTCTCACGGATGCGTCGAGTGAAGCACAATGCTCCGCATGGCTCTGGCTCACGATCAGAGTATGAATCGCTGCTATAGGATCTTCGAGATCTGCTTCTGCTAGACCTGTGCCGGCGCGTGCTTCTCCTTCCTTCATCGAGTGGTAGCTGCGACCACTGCGATGATGTGCTGCGTGTCGTGAGTCGACTATGTCGCGATCGTGATTTCTTGCTGGTGTTTTATCTTCTGGCTGTATAGCCTGTGAAGCTAGAGCTAGCGATTTGAGCTGTTGGCGATGCAGGGCTGCGTTAGGGTCATTCGCCGGAGGTTGCATTGCCTTGAGGTAAGCACCTACGGAGAATAATGCACCCGCAGCAGTTTTGGGCACTGGGATTCCATTAGCGTCCTCTGTCATAAATGACAGGTTACGGGTGATTGCTACCCTTTCATGTTCTGGAAGGCTTGCCAACCGCGACCTGGGTCGTGGGGTTGGTTGCATTGTGGACCCGAGGGATTGCTCCCTTCTTCGGGCACTCGAGAGGCTGGCTTGCCTTTTGCGCTCCTCGAGCGTTGCTCGGTAGTTTTGCAGTCGAATTGACTCCTGCCAGTTGAAGTACTGGAAGGTCAACGTCTCCTCTGGGGTGGAATTTGGTGGCATCATTGTGCACTCCTTTATGACTTTATCTGCTTTTGCTGCCATCTCCTCCGTGATTATCAAGGTTGTGACCCCATCCGGCATGGTTACCGTGCATGGGAATTGTGCAGGCCTGCGAGCGGCTGCATCTACGGATGATTCTGCGGTGAAGGCCACGTAGACCTGATGGGGTGTGACCCGAGGACATGTGTATGTGCTGTCGATTCCAGTCATGGACTCGACGTCGCCGTCGAGGCTCATGTCAGAGCCAGTATGTTCATCGAGTAGATCTTCGAGGCGAATTTCGTTGTCAGCGTGTTTATCGCCTATGCTCATCTCGGAGTTGGCGAGGCCATTATGGATGTCTGAGCCGAGGTTGACGTTGGTGAAGATCTCCGACTCGACGTTGCTGTCGTTATGAATCGCGGGCTCGTAGAAGTCGTCGAGGGAGATCCCGCAGTCGATACTTTCGTCGAGTGGTATGTTGAAGTCGACGTTGCTTGTGCGGTATGCCGATTCTGCCTCATCCCCTTGGAGTTCCGTCATCATGAACCTGTCGAGCTCGCCGGTCGACATGGTTGTTGCGGGCGAGCAGGCGTCAGGAATCGACGACGGGGCGAGAGCAGTCGACGGAGCCTCGAGTGAGCCCAGCACCGGTTGTTGCGGATCTGTCGAGTCCTGCGTACCAAGGTTGTTTACGAAAAAATTGAATGCTCCAACGGTTAAGCTCAAACCTGATTCAAGGCCAGAAAATGCCTCCTGAATCTCTGGCGAGTGCGGATTGAAATCCATTGGAAGAGAAGATGCGCTTTTTGCGGGTGAAGCGGGCAGGCCGCCGCTTTTCGAGTAGGTCGGCGAGTCGCCACGTGTCGCCTGGATTGGCGAGTTGCCGTTTGCTGACATGGCCGGCGAGTTGCCGTTTGCAGATGAGATCGGCGAGTTGCCGTTTGCTGGTGTGATCGGCGATTGGCCGTTTGCTGTTGGGACCGGCGAAACTTCGAGTCCAGCGCTATTCATTCCCACAGACGGCGCCACTTGACGAGGGGTAGACTCATCAAGACCCATGGTTAAGGTCCCTAGGTTATGAATATGGGGGAGAGAACGTGGTAGAGCTGGAAGTATCGTCGGCTGACAAGCAGGGCAAAGATTTTACCCAGGTACAGGGCCCTCGTGTGGAGGTAACACCCTACGTCCTGCCTGTCTGTTATTGCTGTGTGAATATGATGGTTACAAGAGTCCCGGCGAGATGTCGATCTCGCTAGGGTTTTGGTGGCTTTGAAAGTATGTGGTCTGGTTAGATGGCCCTCCCAGTCCTTAAATAGTAGGCTGGGTCTCGGGTGTTCGTAACCGACTCGATTTACAAGTAAGGAAACTCTAAACCGACTATTGCTTCGCCAAACTTGGAGGATACTTCATCTTCGTGGGCCTCCCTTCATGGGCTTCATGTAGGCTCTGATAGTTGGGCCTAGTCGATACGTGCACCAGGTACCCTCATGGTAGGGTACCCGATAGGCATACCCATGTCACTTGCATTTCATCATCCTCCTCTCGGTTGTCGTCTTTGGGCGCCCTCTGTCCCTATCGGATTTTTCGTCGCTCAGGCTGGGTTGTGTCCAGGGACTCTTTGGTCCGGCTAAACAGTCCGGGTTATGTCCGGGACCTCTCGGGTTTTGACCGGACATCCCTGCTAGCTTCTATCCGGGCAGTGCATCCTTCTTAAAGGTAGCCTTGCTTCTTGTTTCATCGACTAGAGCCCGGCTCCTGACTTTGCCAAAATTGATTGTCAATACTAGTTAAACTCATGTGTTGTAGAATCCTCTACTATAATATCTAAGAGATGTCTAAGTACACACATATATAAGCATGCTATAACACATCTACCCTCCAAAGTGTACGCTCATAATATGTATATTGTTTTCAATTTGCTTTACTTTGTTAACTTTTTTAAAAGATTACGTGATGATTAAATAAAATGGTAAGATAAATTAACATAAATAGAAAGTAAATACGTTTCATTTTTCGTCTCCATATATTCACAGTTAGTTGCAATATTACATAATTAGATTACTAAGTACAGTATAAAACATACTAGCTTAAACTTTATGTCGAGGTCTATATCTAAGAACACGACACACAATAATTACCCATAGTTATACAAAATAAAAATGTTTAGTATAATATCGCGCATATCTTAGCACAAGAAATCTCCTATTTAGATAGAAGCAAATGTTTAGTCGATGGAAACAAATTTGATATGCTTTAGAAACAATATCCCTTACACACATATATGTTAAGTTTAACAAGCTTCATTCAACTTGAAGCAAGTTCTTTGGAAACAAAATGTTTTTAAGAAGGAAGCAAAGTAGTTTTGTTAAATATTGATATAATCTATTCTCATGGAAGCAAATTCCCCGGTGTATGGAAACAAAACTTTGATGTGTTTGAAGTAATTTTTTTGTCATGTAGGAAGCAAATTAAGTCGACTAACATTGGAAATAAAATGTGCTTCATACAAAGGCAAAATATGTGAATTATTTTATGTTAAACTCGAGCAAGGAAGCAAACTTTTGTTGTGTTTGAAGCAAACTTCAGTTCCGTATGATGCAAATTAGAATAACTTTGTAAACAAATCCTACCATGAGGTAATCAGGCTGAAGTAACTAGTTATCTTCCTTAAAATCGAGAATTAGTTTCCTAAAAGTTAGCCATCAGTTTCCAAAAAATCACCAATTGGGAGTGATTAGAGGAAGAAGTCAAACCCACGTAATTAGATGACTTTTTTTTGGAAACTCCCGCGTGGGAAGGGCAGCATGACACGGTTCTTCCATCCTTCCTCCAATCACGCTGGTTTGCATCCGACGGACATCCTGCTTCTAATCGTATGGTCAAACGGAGGTCCGATGGGAAGCCACATATCGGAAGCCGATTCCTAGCAGCGCCCACTTAAGTAGATCAGAATAACCATCAGATATGTTGCTACTATTGGAGACCATGACAAGAGTACTAATGTGGATTAGGTGGTAGAGACACCATTTGAAAGTAGAAGGGTAGATAATTAGAAGGCGGGATCGTGGGCGAACGACGCTGGGGCAACTCGGTCTGGAGCATGGCTCGAAGAAAAAGAGAAGAGGCAAAAGGAACTAACGATTGATCCTAGATGGAAGAAGAGAGAAAGGAGAGAGCGGGGCAACCCACTGCATTTTATCTACACATATTGCAGGAATCGTTTGTATTGTAGCACATTTTTTCATTGCCCACATAGACTTTGACCACGCTCGGGCGTGCAAGATTAAAGGTTCTGCTACTCTTGTAGCAGCTTTGTCATCCACGGATGTGCACGCGTGGATATAAATGACACCTCCTCTTCGCTTGAGTTTTTTGAACGAGGGCCTTTTGTTATCGGCAGTGGAATCCAGACTAGATTCTAGGAGGACTCTGGCTCGGGGATAATTTTTTATCGGTGGAGTATCCCTTTATTTATAGAATCGTGACACAAAACGTTTTGGTTACAGTCTTATCTGTTGCGCCGCTAGATATTGAGTTTAGGCGGGCTATTACAGGAGACAAAGGGATCTCATGGCTGCATTCAGTAGAGATATCAATGCGAGTCTCTCTTTGTACTCTTTCAAGTAGAATTTGAAGACATCAGGGTTTTTATGGTCAAATCCATGTCTCATGGCACAAGGGTCATTGCGAGTTGATGTTGTTGCTTTACCGTCACATTTTGTCAAGAGAGGCATCCATTCCTAGCCAGATAAAATTCCTATTAGTTCTCTTATATGAAGCTAGTATACCTGAATGGCCTCCGGTAGCTCTCCCATGCAGTTCTCGCGCTATCCTGGCTCTTGCATTTCCAGTGGTCCCCACATAAAGCCTCCCTTTTTTCCTTAATACTCCTTCCTCCTCTTCAGAACTAACATAATTTTTTAGTTTACCTGATCACAAAAATATATGAAAAAGAAAGGACGTAGATTTTTTTTGCCATTTATGGTTAAAAAGAAAAGGAAGAAAATATAGATTCTATTTAATTTCAAGTATTCAGTTTCACAACCCAGCGCGGTGCCTATGAAGAATAGTGAATGATAGCAATAGGACTCTTTAGGCGGAGTGGCTTTCTTGAGGCTTTTCCTGACGGGAGAAATGTGAGGAAATTGGAATGTAGGAAATCTATGCAAATTTTAAATTTATATTATAAAGGATGAGATCAATTTGGAAACATTTTTTTTTTCATATTCTAGCAGAGCATACGGAATTCCTTTATTCTAATTTAGGACTTTCCAATCTATTTAATTTTACCTAATTCTATCACACCCCGGGAGCTAATAACGAAACGAAACAATCCTCTTTTTTTATCATAGAGAAGCTGTATGAAGCAAAGGTTTCATGTATGGTTTTGGAATAATGGTGGGAATTGTGATGTTATCATCGACTATGATTATCTAATAGTTAATGTACATTTGATATAGTTGAAGCAGAATCTAAATATGGTTTTATACTTATCTTTTAACGGGCAAATAAGATTTTTTACGTAAATACTTGTGAAAGCTTAATGTAAAGTTAAATTAAGTTTTTTCCTATGGTTTGTTCGTGAGATAGTTTTATTAACGAAATATAACCGGTAAGCGAAGGTTTATGACTGGTCTATTGAGAACTTGCTTATCTCTATCCCTTTTGCTCGTCACGTTTGGAGATTAATTTATTTTACTTTTAGTATTCTGACCCTAAAAGTACTACTAATATGTTTCTTATTTTGTTGAATGTGAGCGATAAAAACACTAATGCACAGATTGGATTAGAGTAGGCATTTCTCCTTTTCTTGCAAGACATAAGTTGCTCATTTTCTCCAAGTTATCCACATGGCCATATATTGAATGCACATGTGATTCTTTCTACTCCTAGTCGATCAGCGGCCCAGCGGGATCATATGGATCATGGATGCACTTGGATGATGACATACTTTCCGGATATTTTCAGCTTGGGTGCTTGGCAACATTCTAAAAGATTAGACGCTTAGAGCATCTCCCACCACCCTCGTCCCCATCCCCCCAAAGCCTCCCCATACGTCCGGGCGGACAGCCCGGCCCGCCGGACGTGGTTTGGGCCGAAAACCAGCACCCAAGGGAGGCCCCCAAAGCCATCCCTAATGCCCGGGCGGTCCGGCACACACCAAACCCAACCCATATGTAGCAGGGGCGGAGCCAGCCTAATTCATGGGTATGCGTTGCATACCCAATATTTTTTGCTAAACATTTTTTATATATATGCTCCTGTATACGTGTATATACATGATAGGATCTTTTTCTACTCGTACCATGCAAAAAAAAGACTCGAAAAAATCACGAAAATTCGTCCCCAGCGACCTCCTGCGTGCAGGCTTGCTTATATGGGCCAAACTGCACGTTGGGCTTAGATCAGGGCAGGGACGCGTAGATTCAAGCTCGAAAAAACAAACCAGCAGCACATGCAATGACCACTGTGAGATTGCAGTCCTTGACCATCATGAGTGTTATAAATTTAATTTATATTTTCAAGTTGCCCGGACTGTTATTCCAGTCCTTAGATAGTAACTTTTTTTGTACCTCAGCGGAAAATGTAGAATAAGTAAAAAAAATGTAGTTTTGAACAAATGTGGGATAATATTAAATGAAAAAAATTGTGCCAAGATATATAGTGTGTGACTTCGCATACCCAATATGAAAATTCTGGCTCCGCCACTGATATGTAGGGCGGGTTTGGGGCCGCCCGGACACGTTCGCCCCTCGTCGCTGACAGTGCGGTCCCACGCTTGACCGCCCGGCCAAGCGGTTGGACCGCTTGACCGGCGTCGGCATTCATGGTGCACCGGCCAGCATTCATGGCGTACCGGCCACCTCCGACTATAAGTGGAGGTGCCGGAGCAAACCCTACCTCCACACTCCCATCCGCATCCGCCGCCGCTCTCTTCTCCTTCACATCCACCGCTGCCGAGCCCCATCCTCTAGCTCCTCCACCATGCCTCGCCGCCTTCCTACCACCTGCGCCAAGCTCACGCCGGAGAGGTGGGTGCAGATCCACCGTGAAATGGAGGCGGCGGAATCGCAGGCGGCCGCAGAAGTGGAGGTGGCGGACGTCGGCCATGCCATGTTCCAAGAGGACTCCGACATCGTCGAAATGACTGGTTTGGAGTATATCCGGCAGCTGGACGAAATGCATCACGTGCAGTCGGAGGCGGCGGCGGAACAACGGAGAGCGCAGGCGGCCGCGAAGCAGGCAAGAATACGGGCGGAGGAGGCAGAGCAGGCAAGGGTCAAGGCGGAGGAGCACGCAAAGGTCAAGGCGGAGCACCGTGCGGCCGAGGAGCAGCTCAAGGCCGAGGCGGCTGACCGAATCCTCATCGGTCAGATGACGAACAGGCTCGGGTTCGTCGACAAGCAGATGAAGGTGGAGGCGGCGATTCGTTCGGATCTTTCTCGTTCTTCTCCGACTCCGACGACCAGGGGTCTTCTCCGCCTCTTCCACCCGGTGCGGCACAGGGCGCCTCCGGCACCGACACGGCGCAGCGGCAACGGTCATCGTCCTATCCGACGACGAGTAGAATAGGTTAGCTATCCGGTGGCATCAAGCACACGTAGAATAGGCTAGCAATATGTGTATGTTGCATGCTTCTGTAGTAATTTGGTATCTAAAATTTAAGGTATGTGGTTGGAGTAGCATGTTTTTAGGGGCTTCCTGGTCACTGTCCGTGGACGTGTCCGCGTGCGTCCGTGGACGGTTTTTGGGGTGGATATGAGGCTGTGACTGGAGATGCTCTTACAACTTCTGTGTCCGTTCTAATTCTAATTCTAAGATGCATTAGTTTACCCTTATATTGACACATAATTTAATTCATACCTCGATCAGTTATTCGAGCGCGCAACCTATTCGATCATGCTGTAGATTGCTCCGCGACATTGTTGGTTCGCATGCACCACACCACACAAGGTTCAGTTAAGAATAGTCGATTCAATGGCGTCGCTCATGCCTGACCGAAATGTGGGAAGAGGAAGTCGATATGTACTCCGTACTGTACAAAAAAAGTACTCCGTACAAGCCGAGCCGTCCATCACGGAAGATGTTTCTCTCTTCCAACGAGGAATCCCATCTCTTCGCCTGATGCATATGCATATGTGGAACCTGAACATACACTGATACAGACTAAAGACACAATATGCTATTGTCGCGTCCAATTCAAGGGGCATGACCCAACTACGTACCCGTAGGCACCGAATCACTGGGCTCCATGACTCCATCGACTTATCTCTACATGCACGTATTTGTCCCAGTTAGAAAAAAACAATTAAAAGGAAGGAATCAAATCTGAAATCGAGATGCCGAATTACCGAGGCACAACGTACACTTGTTCGGAGATGCCCAAAGCCAGAGGTAGCAGCTAGGTTTCTTCCTAGGAAAAAATAGTATTGCACCGGGAGTGTTTCCTCTAAGAAAAAATTATTACACGATGAAGAAGAAGGAACCAACGAAAGTTTTTTTTTTAATGTTCCCAGAATAAGAAAGCAAAATAAACCTGAAAGCGTCCATTTCTTGGCCCATTTTGACCCATTTGCGCGCGATATCAGGTCAGCACGCGGACCAACCCAGTATTCGAAAATAAAATAAAACAAATTATTTCGTAGGCCCGTACGATCTGAAGAGAAAGGCCCAGAATGGTTGATGGGCACTGAAACATAAAGGCCTTGGTCATGCCAAGAGGCCCAGTATTAACCTCCTTCGCAGTAATGCCGGAGAATCGTATTACCACGCAAAAAAAAGAGTTACTTTTTCTTTGTATAAATCTCTTGTACAAAGAATTTATCAAAAACAAAACTCTTGTACAAAGAACACCCCTTAACGAAACACTAACAAATTTTTTTTTTTTTTGCAGTAGAGTCCTACCGTTTTCCGTCCAAAAAAAAAAAAAACTCATGTCACCATGCTAGCAGGAGCACTGCAGTCTCCTCCCGGCCAGCTTGTCCAATTCCGACCTAGCTAAACCTCTTCAGATTTCATACTAAACTATTCAGCCGGACATGTCCAAATGACATGATGTTTCTTGGCCACCATCTACATGTATTTCGCTGCTCCATGAAGCCAAAGGAAGCACATCAGCTACACTGGCACTAGTCACTAGTGCTGAAGCGAAAGGTCTCTCGCTAGCTCGCTCAGGCTCAGCTAATCATTCGAGATCTGCATGCCACCGATACTCAACAGTGGCGTCGATTGTTGCACATGCAGACAAACTTTGCGTGCCTAGTTTGGCCGTACACGTGGAATTGTGTCTACGTGTTTTCGCGTATCGCCATGTATTACAGTGCAGAGGGTGCGAAATATCTTTTCTTTGTGTACTCAACAAGTGATATGGGTCAGATATCCTACTCAAATAAAATGTGCCACTCTGCTGGCGATTTTGGTTGGGTTTGGTTGGTGTCTGCACTCTAACATGCATGTCATGTTACAAAACTAGCTCTAATCTGCTAACAGTGCCGAGGCGCCCGTGATCTTAGCTCCAACAACACCACTCTGCTGCTCCTCTTTTCGACTAGTTTTGGTTGGTGCCTTCTCTAGCATGCATATATTGCTCTCGTGGTGCGGCGCTCCTGATCTCCTCGGGCACCAACCATACAAAACCTTTCGGCGACAGTGATGCTTCAGCGTTGTAGTGTTTTCTGTTTCTTCAGAATTACAAATGATTTTTTGTACAAGTTTATCGAGTGTTTAAGTTGGAGTTTATTCAAACGGTCTGCATTTCCCGCGGTTCGTACGTGCTAGCTGAAGAAGTCAAGAAAATATTAGCATGTAGCTGCTTGCCCGTCACAGCTTGCCAGGTTCAACCTTTTATCAGACTTTTGATCAACCAGATACGCATCTTACAGCACGTTTCACGCGAGCAGTGTAGTATCTGCAAGCTCAAAGCATTATGCTCGCGTGAGTAAAACACTGAATGAATACTGTATTACGACGGACAGTGTAGAATTTGATGCAACTACTAATTGTTCAGGGTTTCAGGGTTCAGTGTAATTCCCAAAGGGACTCAACACCTGCCTGCACGTCCAGGCGATCTCCATGTTCACCAACAGCTTTACTCCCTGTCAGAAAATGACTGCTCACTTGGTCAGGAATAGTAGTAGTATGCCTTTTTATCTGGCGTCTTCAGAAAAACGGGCCACTGCAGTTTCCTGTCCTGAACTTTTGATTTTCGGAAGTCTCTTCTCACTGGAACATCACAAACTAATACAAATGCAACGCTAATTTGAATCAGAACACGTACAGAAACAAATTAACATGCATGCATCCATTCGTGAGAAAACGATGAACAAAGCATAGACAGATCAGTAATGTTAAATGATGACAAGGAGCACGAAAGCTCCAGGTAGCACTCGCTAGATACCTAGCAATGTACAATCAATCATTAATTCAACAATCAACATCTGCATAACTTAGTCGATTAATTTCACCACAGATATGCATGTTGTATCTACAATTATAGATGAGGCTGAAATCACCACTTTTCTCTCACCAAACACGGCAGATCAATCACCAATTGAACATGCTTGTTCAATCACCAATTGAACATGCATGCTCAATCACTCCTGAATTCTTGATGCTGCCAATGCCATGGAGAGATTTGTTCGTAAGCAGTTGCATTGCAGACACGCGTGCTAGCTAGAATGGAGGCTATGATCCTAGCACTCGTCGCTATTCTTGCCGGACGTGAGCGCGACGAGCAGATCGACGAAGGCGCCGACGATAAGGCCGTGGGTCTTCTTGCCGTTGGCGCGGAGGTACCACCCCAGCATCTCCTCCAGCCACCCCCAGTCGTCCTCGCCCCCGGTACCGTGGCTCAGCACCATCTCCTCCATCGACCGCCGGAAGTCGCCGTATGGGTCCGCCGAGTCGATGGCCAACGCCGTCGCCCCACCAAACGCAGCCGCAGCAGCCGGCTTCACGATGGAGTTCGTCGCCTCGGGCTCGAAGAAGAGGCGGCTGCACGACCGGATCCCGCTGATGATCACCTCGTCCACGTCGCTCGGTGCCATGGGCGCCGTTGTCGAAGAAGAGGAGTCGGTGACGGAGAGGAAGGAGCGTTTGTCGAGGACTTCGTCGCAGTACGCCGGGTTCGTGATCACCCTGGTCCTGCAGTCCCGACGCGTCGACGAAACCTCGCCATCGCGGACGTCTTTGTCTGCCCTGCCGAACGACATGGTCCTGGCCTGCGCGCAGGAAGGCCATTGCCACGAGGTGGTCGTGCTGGAGGACGCGGCGGACATGGAAGGAGGTGACGACAGGCTTGCGGCGGCGTTCACGCTGCCGGTGGAAAAGAGAGCTGCAAGGGCGAGCTTCTTGACCATGGCTGTGCTGCTAGTCACTTCACGATCGATTGTGGCTTGGGTGTGTAGAGGACGATGGCGAATTGAATTGATGGGAAAGGAGCTATGGGCGGTGGTTTTAAAAAGGAGAGAGGACGAAGGTGTTTGTTGTGTGTGTGTGCGTCTGAGCAGGCAAGGGAAGATGGCTGTCGCTGTTGTGTGCGTTGGGGGTCTTCTCTTGTCTAGCCGTGATCCACCTTATGTACTCGACAACTTGAACGACTATCAAAACACTATGTACTTTATCACGGTGTTGCATGGTTGCTGAGAAGCATATGTAAGTACCTCGATCCTCTGTTTCTAGACAGATGATTTCATACATTTGTTCACACACATGACACACCCTGACTTGCTCAGTTGCTATTTTCAAGTTCATTTGGATGATTTTTTTTGTGTACTTCTTTTGCGCTGGAGTGTTGTAATAATGTAGTACCTTGAGTTTGTGTTCATCTTCTGGAGGAGGGACTCATGGAAAACAATGTGTGCCCCATGCCCATTCAAAGCTTGTAATAATACTAAAAGAAGTCAAAATTAGGGTGGACAATGTGGAATAACTATGCATTTGGTAACTATGATCAATTCCATGACGGTATCGAAAACTTACTAGTTGAACAATGTGTTTCGCGGTAAATTACTGGTTAGCCAATATACATGCCATGTGTTTAACAATACTCTCAAGATAGCTGAGTAATGGTACTAGTTAAACTTAATATGTTGTAGAATCTTGAAGTAAAATATTTAAGGATGTTACAATGGACACATTTACAATATGCTATAATAAATCTATCATGGGAAAGTGATTTCTTAGAATTTGTTTTGTTTTTATTTTGGTTTACAGTAGTAATAAACACAATTTAACAAAATGTTCAGTTCCGTCCAAATTAAATTTCAAATAAAATGATAAATATCCAAAAATGTGTGTTAAATTTTGCTCAAATATATTTTCATAATTGCACAATGAAGCCCTCTAGATTCATATTGAGCTGCACAATTTGTGAGTTAAATTTATGAGTGAATTCCACTTCTTACCCTCTAGTGAAAAATCGTCTGGATTACCCCTCTCGGAAACTTTGGACATCGTTTTCCAATCCATGTCGGTTGAGCAAGGTATGAGGTGATGATTGAGGCTTGAAATTAGCAGGCCGATGAAGAGGAATAGAACAGATTGTGAAGAAAAGGCGCACATGATCGTCAATGATGCCATCCGATCAATACTTATTTATCGTGACAAATCGATCTAACATGTCGGTCTTATCTAATAGCACATGCATAATGCTAAACTTGGGGTAAAATAGTTTTCAAAATTTCCTAAATGTAGCATTTCCGTAGATTATTCACTAAATGGGGGTAATATGCGTCACAAATGCACAACTATAGGGTAAAAAGTAGAACTCATTCTTAATTTCTTAAGTACAATATATATCAATTAAAGATTTATGACAAAGTCCAAATCCATGAAAAGTGACACACATTAATTAGAGGACTTTGTATAAAGTAAGGATGTTTAGTATAAAATTGCTCACGTCCCGGAAAATAATATTTGAGAAAAATATTGGCTCAGTTTGTTTGAATTAATGGGTCTCTAATGCAGTATGGTAAACCCTTGCTAGTTTTTGGTCTCCTAGCGAGCGGAGATTAACTTGCAATCGGTAAATAACCCGTTTTAACCAGTCGATCATTAATAGTTAGACACTCCTAGAATTATCAACAATATACTAATCACATGAACATAAGCAACATCAAAATGGTAATCAATAGAGGAGCCTAAGAGAATCAACAATTGTGATAATAGTGTTAAGAGATGATAACCGACGTGATTGTCGCAACACAAGGTCCATACCAGTGAAATTAGAAATAGAGTTCCAGAGTTAGAAGATTAATATCTGACCTAGAGATCACCTTAACTGATTCAATTAAGCATGATTAATAGTTAATTAATGCCCAATAATCTTTTTAGTCATCTACTGCCTGCATGTATGTCTCTTGAGATGTAAATTACCATGGATATGCCTCCAAAGTGACATCTTAATTAGCTGGGGAAGTAGCACTCTCCAAATGTTACATCCTCTTAGAAGGTGTCAGCACCAGAAATGGCAAGACATAAAGGCAAAGACTAGGGATCACGAATCAATGTTGCTCTCCATTTCTCATAAAATTCCTTTTGCATCTGCATTTTTATCGACAAAAAAAGGTGCACTGTTCACGTGGCTCCAGACTGCCCACCTCTAATTGATTGTTATCTCATTGATCCCTCGCTCATGTCTTTATATATATCAGGTACGGCATGCAAAAGGCTCAACTCAGAACCGAGAAACCTGTGACACCTTAATGGCGCTCTCTACAGATCTGTCTGAGTAGGTAGATGGCTGGTGGTATATGAAGTAATCTTAAAGAAACTGGATGTTGCAAGGATCACGTTCCACATGAGACGTTTCCTGAAATTCAGGTTCAGCATGGGCTCATGTTCTGCGTGCGCATCAGTCAGCTGCACACAGACCATTTCTTCAGACAGGCAGTGAGAAGGTAGAGTGAGATGCTTCATGGCTTGCACAAGCAGCAAGATCTCAACATCAGGATCTTCTTCTTGTTACAAAAACAAGAGAGCTCTGTAGATGATTGATCTATCTTGCAGGTCTAGCCTCCATGGCATGCATTTCGATTAGCCTGAACCCTGATGGCCTGATGTAATGCTCAGTACCAATTGCTGCCGTGTTTTTGCAGAAAAATAGATAATTGGTACTGCTTGTTCATGTGCCCAGATTGGCACTGGTTGTTGCTGGGTGCTGTGTTTGGCCGTACTATAGCTTGGTGGTCAGTGGTGCAGGTGATGCTATCGCCTACTTACAAACTACAGTTCGATTCTGCAGAGAAGATGCCAGTGGCCGAAAGCCTGCGTGTAAATATATGCAACTGTTTGCCATAGTATCGCTGGCAGTTAGATCTTGCAAGAACACGTATGTGATGCCAAGGGGCATCTTTCCCATCTTAGCATGCCTCCCTCATGCACATGTTTCACGTTCTCGTATTCCTTAGCGTTGATTTTAAATTTGCAGGAAGTGGCGCGTTTGTCGATCTGCTGAAGTCTTAGTAATTTAGCAACTGACTGGTGCATGGGAATCATCTTCAGAATCAATCCAGATCTGCTTGATTCAAATCAAGGAAGGACATGGATGCAGTTCAAACTTCAGAATCTGCCAGTAATTTTGTTTGTAGACAACGCAGAAAGGTTTAGGGCAACTTTTCCAAAGGACCACCATATCGATGTCGATGGACCTCCTCTTATGCTAACTGATCCATGTTGACTGTTGTGGAACATGCAGATATGCAGTCTTTCGTTTCACATCATCAGTGGCAATAATAGGCATACACACTGTAATCACCGGTCTGTTTATATCTCCTGGCTGGTTGTGGTTTTCGCAGAGGCAAGGACCAGTAAGAGCATCTCCACCGGGGCCTCCAAATTCGTGTCCGCCCTAGATTTGGAGGCCGCCCACAGCGGCGCACCCCAAACGTCCGCCCCCCAATCGGTTCGAGATGCCGACCAAACAACAAACACCTTGCGGGCGAAATTTATATTAAACGAGATTTAACAAACTTACAATTTTGAATCTAAACGAGATTTAACAAACTAAACCTAAACTAGGCGGAGCGAAGGAGGCATATGCCGATGCCGGCGACACGCCCCAGCATCTAGCCAACCACTACACACGCCGGCGGCGAGGAGAGATGCCGCTTCATGGCCTAGCGACGGCGAAGAAGATGCGAACCAAGTGCCGGAATCATCAACAGACTTGCATGCCTCGATGATCCGGCGCCGGAAGTATCATCTGCTATTACTGTCGGCTACAGCCTTTAGAAACGGCGCATCGACAGAGCCTGAGGCTTCTTATTTCGCGGCCGGCGCGTTGCGGGATTTGATCTACCGGTGGCAAGCCTAATGGGAAGCCTCGCCGGCTTCGGCCCGGGCTTCCTTCGCCCCCTTCTCCGGTGCCGGCGACGCTGCTGACCAAGATGCAGCCGGTTGTAAAGGGAGATCGGGCAGCTCGGGGTCATCGTCATTGTCGTCGTCGTCCTCGCCGTCACGCTCGTCATCCGTTGCGGACAACTCCGGCGTTGGCTCCCGCGCGCCGGTAGGGAGGAAGTCGCCAACACGGCGCGCCTCGTACTCCGCGTCCACCACGGCGTGCCAGTAGGGCGTGCAGATGGAGTACGTGGGGTCAAGCTTGTGCTCGTACGGCATCTCCTGCCACTTCCGCTTGATGAAGTCGATGCGCTCCTGCCCGCTGAGCCGCGGCGACACCGTCACATTGACGGTGTTCCTCGTCCACCCTTCGGGTAGGGTGGCGTCGTTCTCCACCGGCACGCCGTGGCGGGTGCACAGCTGCGCGGTCTCCAACGACACCACGTACGGAGGCGCGTTGGCTGCCTCCTCGCGCCACAGCTCGCGTTGATACACCTTGGCCATCACCGCCTCCTCGTTGCGGCGGCGGCGTTCCTCCATCTGCTCGCGGCGCTGCTGCTCATTGCGATGACGCCGGAGCTCGCGCTCCTCCGGCGTCTCGCGGCTGCCCGTCATGCTTCGCGGCCGATCTGCTGGTGGCGAGTTGGGAGAGGGGAGAAGAAGTGGTGTGGGGAGAGGAGGGCTGCGACCCGGGTTTTAAAGGCGGCCGGAGGAGCGGGGTGGGGTGGCCTGCATTAACGCGGCCACCGGTTCGCCTGGCCACGCATTGACGCCGACGACGCGTCTGCAGGGCGCCGCCGCGGGCAGCCGCTGCGACTTCAGCACGCGTCGCTTCCGTCTGCGCCATGGGAACGGGCGCGACGTTATTGCGACGCGTCGCTTCGCTCTGCGCCCGCCAGGGGAACGGAAGCGGCGTTATTGCGAGGCGTGCAGACAGGCGAGCTGCCGTCTCGTCGCCTCACCATTAAACGCGGCGGAACGGCCTCCTGCACAGCCCAAGTTAGCACGGGTGCCGGGGCTGTCTCTATGACATGCGGGCCAGCCCTGTCAGGCGCATGTCTGCCCCCATGTCCGGCACCCCCAAGAGGGCCTCCAAACTTGGAGGCCCTTTCGGGAGTGCCGGACACGATTTTGCTCGGGACGACCCTTTGGGGGGTGCCGCTGGCGGTGTTTTTGGCCGTCCGGACTCCCAATGGGTCTTGGAGGCCCTTTCGGGAGTGCCGGACACGATTTTGCTCGGGGCGACCCTTTGGGGGGTGCCGCTGGCGGCGTTTTTGGCCGTCCGGACTCCCAATGGGCCTTTGGGGGGTCAATTGGAGGCCCCTGGTGGAGATGCTCTAAGTACCACCAGTGTGCTCCTTGATCAAATGAAATGATGAAACCTTTCCCTGTTTGCTAACAAAATAAACCAGAACTTTTTAGAAGTGGGGCCAAGGGCAATGCAAGAAAAGAGAAGAGAAGAGAATGCATATGATGAGTGCAATAATGCAGAGCATGTCCCTCGTCCACAGTGTGGTGCTGTTCCTTGTCTGCTGCCAGGACAGGTACCAAGAAGGCCAATGATATATGCAGCCATCCAGGGAGAGGAAGATGGGGAGAGAAACAAATGAGGAGCATCAAATGAGCATTCAAACGAACAGGAGGGACAGGGGCATAAAATCAAATCTAAAATCTTGCCTCTGAATCTCACTCAGATTGCCGTGCATGCTGCTCCTACTAACCACTATGTTACAGTATTTTTTATGTAGACTGGACACTATTTGTTTGCTGTTGTATATGGGCTTGTACACTTGCGCTGGGCATAAATATCTAAGTAACTCGATCCTATTTTTGTCAATAGATGGCATTTAAGAAAATACTTTTGAACGAATCTGAAGATGCTATTGGTAACTATTCACACACACCATGACTTACTCATGTGCTCCTTTCAAGTTCATTTGGACGGATTTTGTGTGTTCTTCTTTCGGTGGAGTGTTGTAATAATGTAGTACGTTGAGTTGTGTTTATCTTCTGCATGCAGCTTCAAAAGAAATAAAAGCCTTCATGTGCAAAATAAAGTTCTACCAATCTACTAGGCGAGCTAGCAGCGGAAACATCATGTGGTGAAATATGTAAGTAACTCGATCCTCTCTTTGTCAATAGATGGCATTTAAGAAAATACTTTTGAACGACTCTGAAGATGCTGCTGGTAACTATTCACACACACCATTACTTTCTCATGTGCAGTTTTCAAGTTCGTTTGGACGGGTTTTTTGTGTTCTTCTTTCACTGGAATGTTGTAATAATTGTTCAGCAAAGCACTTAAGATTGATATTTAGCTGCACCATTCCTGAGTTAATTTAGTAAGTATAATATAAAACATATATGTTATTTTTTTAACAAAGTCCATATCCATGAAAGCCGACACACATTAATTACAGGGAGTTGCACAAAATAAAGATGTTTAGTATAAATATTGTCCACCTCCATCTTTAGCCTATGTAAAAAGCTCAGTGTTTGCAAAACTCTAATTATGATAGTCTTAATGATAAAAACCATCTTTAGGAGAAACTACATATTATGGTAGAATAACTTATATTGTAGAATTATATTATTAGAATAAGATCATGTTGTCTTACTCAAGTGTGGTTGGGTAAAAGTATTGGGGTTAGGGCTCCATATCGTTTTGACGAATGATAATCTAGCAAACCTTAATTGGAACTAATGTACACAATGTTGTTTCTCTGATGTGGAGAAAACAATTCAACATATATTTCTCTTAGTGTCTTTGCTGACCTTGTGTGGTAGACGAATATGTGTTCGAGAACTAGTATATTTCTCTTAGTGTCATTGATCGCTCACTCGTGTACGGCATGCAATGCAAGTGTAAGCATGGTGGCAAAAAGGCTCAGCTCTGAACCAAGAAACCTGTAACACTTTAATGGCTCTCACCACCTCTCTAGTAACTAAGTATCTTCATAACTGCCTAAGTAGGTAGGTGGCCGATTATATGAGAAGTATCCCTGAAGAAGGATCTGCACGGATCACATTCAACATGAGAAATTTCCTGAAATCCAGGTTCAGCATGGGCTCATGTTCTGCATGCGTACATATCATTCAATTGCACAGTCCATTTCTTCAGATAGGCAGTGAAAAGATAGAGTGAGATGCTTCATGGCGTGCAAAGCAACAAGATCTCAGCCTCAGGATCTTCTTCTTGTCGAAAAAACAAGAAGCTGCAAATGATTGATCTATCTTGCAGATCGATCCTCCATGCCATGCATGGCTGATCAGTTCTAGCGTGATCGCTGGTGTCACCAATTGGTACCATGTTCTTGCGGAAAAATAGATAATTGCTACTGCTTGTTATGTGCAAGGATTGCACTGGTGACTGGTTGTTGCTGAGTGTTGTGTATGGCCGTACTAGGTTGGTACTCAGTGGTGTGGCTCATGCCATTGCCTACTTGCAAACTGTGCTGCTATAGGATTCTGCAGAGAAGATATCTGTGGCTGGGAGCCTGTGTATGTACATATGCAACTGTTCGCAACAATATTACTGGAAGTTAGATCTTTGAGAGAACACGTCCCAGATGCCAAGGGGCATCTTTCCATCCTAGCATGCCTCATGCACATGTTTCACGTTCTCGTATACACTGAATTTAAATTCGCCGAAAGTGACTTGTTTCTGTCGTACTGCTGAAGTTTGAGAAATTAGTAACTGATGATGCATGGGAAACATTCGCAGATTCAAGAAGAGAGAAATTTATAGCCATAGTACAAGGTCAGATTCACTCGATTTCAAAGCAAGGAAGGAGAGTGATGCAGTTCAAACTCCAAAATCTACCAGATAAACAGGTCTGCATGCAGTAAAACTTTGAAGTCAGCTTTTGCAAGGGCCATAGTCCATAGATAGATGGGCCTCTCTGCTAACCGATCCACTGTTGACTGTTGTGAAAACATGCAGAAACGCAGTCCTTTGTCTCTAATCAGTGGCAAATAATAGACCTTCACACTATAATCACCGGTCTGTTTATATATCTCCTGGATGGCTGCAGGCTTTGTAGAGACAGGGAGTGAGGACCAGAAAAGAAAGTTCTACTGTGCTGATCAAATGATGAAAACTTTCATGTTCGCTAACCAAATAAAGTACAACTTTTCAGAAGTGCCAGAGAAGGCAAGCAGATGATGGGCGCAATAATGCATACAGAGCATGTCCCTCATCCACAGCGTGGTACTGTTCCTTGTCTGCTGTCCACTGCCCCAATGATATGCAGCCAGCCAGGGAGAGATAAAACAAATGGGGAGCATCAAATCAAATCTTTCTCCTGGATAGTATGTCAAATGGACAAGAGGAAGAGGGCCATCGAATCTTGCTTCTGAATCTCACTCAATGGCCATGCTTCTGCAGACAGCCTTCTCTTTCTGGGATTGAACCCATAGACCCATAGTGGACTGGCATTTCTTCTGAATCTCACTCAGCTGGCGTGCTGCTCGCCTTCTTCTGACCATGTCTCCCTTGGTTTAGGACTGACAAATATCTGGTTGTTAGTTTTTCGAGAGAGAAATCTGTTTTTTTTCCGGTATTTATTGTTTTGTTGCCAATAGGATAGATATGGGCTTGTTCACTTGCTGGGCTTGACCCCAGAGTGGACTGGACTGGACTGGCGATGTGCGGATGTGGCTATGTATCGCTTGACCTGAGACGGTGAGAGTGGACTGGACTGGCTATGTGGACTGGACCGGGCTGACCTGATGTCTCCTTTATGTTGAATATCTCAAAATGTGGAAATAAGGATAGTTTGAGTGAACAAAGTGTCCTATGTTGTCTTTAAAAAACATAAATCAGGTGGCGCATAAATTAGCTCGCTTTGCTTTTGATTCCAATTCTTTTTCTATTTGGGACTGCGACCCCCCTAGCTTCATTATCCCTGATGTAATTAAAGATGTAACTCTGTTCGAATTGTAGCCAGCAAGTTTCTTACGCACTCTTTTCCTTACCAGGGCACCTGAGTGGACTGGAAGATTTTTAATGAGGCGGCTTATTGGTGGTGGGGTTTATATATACTGGAAAATTAAAAAAAAAACATAATCACATTTATTGTCTTTTTTCTTCCTTATTTCCCTTTTGCGACTGCAAGAAACATATACATTGTCCTTTTCTTCTGAATCTCAATGAGATGGGCCTGCTGTTGACCACAATCTCCTTTTTTTAAGAACTGAACAGTACCTGGTTGTTGCTATTTTGAGAGAGGAATAAATTTGTTGTTGTGTTGCCAAAGGATGGATATGGGCTTCGTTCATCTAAAAGAAAAGGATGGCTATGCAATTCTTAGTTTTCAAGGCTTCACCCCATAGTGGACTAGTCGGGTCATGTATCACTTGAATAGGCCATGACAGGTTCCGTAAAGGATCTCGGAGGGAACACCTATACACCGCCCACGGCGGGCTGTATGGTGACTCCTATACAACGCTCTTAGAGGAACTAGTAGCTCGCGCCGACTGAAGTAGGGGCTTCTTGGGTCACTCCAAATGTGGCCCAATATAAAAGGTATTGTTTTTTATTTTATTTTTCAATAAATTTTGTATTTTTAATTAAGTTACTATTTATTTGTAAGAAATCAGTGCGTAGACAAAAAACAAACACATGAACATTTTTAGAAACCAAATGAACATTTTTAATTTTGTAAAAGTATTTCATTTAAACCCGTGAACATTTTTCGAACCCCATGAACCTTGTTTTGAATCTCCGTGAATTTTTTAAACATCATGACTTCTTTTTATACTACGACAACCTTCTTGAAAACTGTGAATATTTTTTCACACTCTAAACATTTTTCTTAAAAAACAAAATACAAAAGAAAATTTGAAAAAAAAGAAAAAAATAAAAAAAAGAAGAAAGAAAAATAAAGTAGAATAGAAGAACAATAAAAAAAACTTAAACGGGCCGCCCCATTATCCGGGACCCCTTCAAGCGGGACGGCACACCTGTGCCGCGGAAAGCGACATATAGGAATTGGGAGGCTGTATGCGGACACCCTCTGAAGGGCAAACTTAATGGCTACTCCAAATACGGCCAATAACATGTCACAATTTGTAGAATTTTTTGGTTCAATTGTGTAGCTTTTACAACCGGTTTCAAAGTTAGGCAAGTGACTGAGACCTAACACGCCAACCAGGCAAAGATTTTACATTTGAGTGCCCATCCACAGCCCATGTTATCCGCCAGAAAGGTGATTCAGTGCCTTGTAGGCTGATTCCCAGTGCTACCGGCGAAGGAGCCTTGTAGGCTGATTCCCAGAGTCCCACGGGACCTAGGTGAATTTTTCTTCTGCATTTTGCATTATATAAGGACACATTGAACAAAACAGAACTACAATGAAATAAAATACCTAGCCTCGGCTCAAGATAGACACCGAAGATGGATGTGTCCATGTTTGCGCCGATGCAACTAGCTCAAGATAGATTTGAGAAAATCTCGTAGCAGCCAGCCTATCGCCGGCCCACAAACATCTGTCTCTCATGGGGACTAAGTACACGTAACACTCCACGACTTCCATTTTCTCATCAATCCCGTCCGGCCGTCAGACCTCTCCCGCCTCTACAGCCGCCTCCACTGACAGGCAGATGCTAGCTTAGCTAGCTAGCTGGTGCTCTGACTAGTCATCCTCTCTCGTCCTCTCTCCTGCTATTACCACTGACTGACTCAAGAGATCATCGACCATACATGTAATGATAATTACACGATGAAATCAAAACTGAGTTCAAAATCTAGAAAGTTCAAATTCGAGATCATCTGCGATAGATGTGCAAATCGGTTGAATTTTTCTTCCTTTTTCACTACCGAGAGGCAGCGGCGTGGTGCGCTGTGCGCCGAAAAAAAACCCTACTTTTGCCACATACTCCGATCCCGAAGTTTAGAATAAAAGGGGGTTTGAGGGCAGCCGGTTCCCATGGCCACAAAAAGCTAGCGGTTCGACTCTTACGACGATCTTCATGCGTGAAGGGACGCGAGGAAAGAAAGGGCGGTAGATGATAATGCGAAAGGGCGCCGCGTCTGAGCGGGCGGGCTGAATGGATGAGCGAAAGATGCCATGGAGTGGGGAATATCCCCAGTCTCAATTTAGACAACTAAATGCACTTCAAGGTGCAGCCGCATATCCCACTGTTGCATCTGATGCTAGCTCCTCAAATCATTGGCCAGAGAGGGAAATGGATACAGCAAGTCTCCCCTCATCTATGCAACTTACCCCTTTCCTTGGGTAAATATTATCGCTCGAATATATTGTGTGATGTTGGGTGGAAGGACAGTCCTTAATGTGGAATCAGGACAGGCGTGAGGCAAGAAGTGGAGGGAAGTGGGATCTCGATTAGAAGAGATAAATAAGATATTCCTGATACCCGCGGACGATCCCTAGCCTAGCTTGGCAATCCCTTGCAAAGAATGACAAAAGACGAGACTCTACTAGTCTTCACTCTTGTGGTTTCCGCTAATTCCTTTATTTTCTGATTGGAATTCAAGTTGGATTAGATCGTTGTTATTGTCCGCAAGGGATGGCCGTGAAAGAAGGAAAACTACTAGGCCGATGGGAGAGAAAAAAAAGGTTACGAGCGGCAGAGCACGCACAAGTCTATCAACGTCAACTATTCGCTGTAGTTTTCTTTTCTTACTTTTCTCTGCAATCTTTAGTACTATTTTCTTTGTGGCTTATGAATCTCTCATTGTTCTGTTAATTCTGCACTGATCTTTATCATGGAGCTATCATACTCATGCATAACAATTGTGGTACAGTTCTTTAAAAGTGAAAGTACGGCATTCTCTGTAAAGACTCTTCCATCCATGACCTTAGACAATCTCGTCGGAGCGGGAGATACTACATTTTGCTAACTCAAATAGTTACATACTTACATCTCATGCTACAAGATGTGTGGTACTTTTTTTGTCTCTGATATGGTCCAGTATTAATGCAGAATTATACTCCCTCTGCCGTTCCTTGTTATAAGGTGTATAGTTTTTACTGAAAAGTTAAACCTGACTAACTTTGACCATAATTTTAGAAAAAAACTATTAATATTTGAAATACTAAGAAAATAAAATATGAAAATATATTTCATGATGAATCTAATGGTACTCATTTGATATTGTAATTGTCAATAATATTTTCTAAAATCTTGATAAAAGATAGTCAAGTTTGACTTTTCAGGAAAAACTATACACCTTATATCAAGAAACGGAGGGAGTATCTCAGTTGAAATTAATCCTAACTTTATTCTTGCTGTTCTACGGTCATCTACTTGTCATATACTGAATTGGGCGTCTAGACAAGCCATGTTTTACGAGGCTTATCTCATTGGTCAGTACTTGTCTTTTACACCGCCCTTTAATTAGCTGCTCGGTACGTTGTATTCATGCTGCGAGCTGTCAATGAACTGTTACAGTCCTGTGGTCATTGGTCGGCAGATCATGCCACCAGATGGTTCAGATCACAGTGACATGGTTGACTTGCATAAAGTCGATCCCATATTTTAATCTTGTCAATCTTCATGAGTGTTGTGGTTAAGTGTATGTCAACCAAAGGTGTATTTAACATTAAGGATGGCACAGAGATTAGATTCTGGGAGGACAAATGGTTAGGAAACACCACTCACCGGGAGCAATATCCTGCTCTATACAATATTGTCCGACACAAAGGGGATACTATAGCCACTGTTATGCAGTGCTCACCACCCAATGTGACGTTCAGACGAGATTTAATTGGTTCGAGATTAACATCTTGGAACGTCTTGCTGGCACGGTTGGCCTCAGTCCAACTTACACAAGGTCCCGATGAATTTTGGTGGAATCTATACGGAATGGAAAATTCTCAGTAGACTCTATGTATAGGGCGCTTGCGCATTCGGATATTCCAGTCGATGATAATAAAAAAATATGGCAAATGCAGATTCCACTTAATATTAAAGTCTTTACGTGGTATCTTCGTAGGGGTGTCATTTTAACCAAGAATAACCTTGTCAAACGGAATTGGCATGGAAGTACTAAGTGTGTATTCTGTCCACAACAAGAGACAATAAAACACTTATTCTTCGAGTGTAGTTTCGCACGTTTTATATTGTCATCTATTCAAATAGCGTCTAATCTTTATCCACCCAAGTCGGTGGCCAATGTTTTTGGCAACTGGCTGCATGTGATAGATAAAAAGCTTAGAACGGTTATTAGGGTGGGAGAGATTGCCGTTATATGGTCGCTTTGGCTCAGTAGAAATGACAAGGTTTTCAATGATAAAGATGTTTCTCATATGCAGGTACTCTACCGATGCACAGATATTCTCCATACGTGGTCCACCTTACAGCGTGTGGGACATCGAGATCTCTTTACGGAGGCGTGTGCACGGCTAGAAGAGGTGGCAAGGGACATTTTTACACAACATGGGTGACCGCTTGATCGCCGGATTGGACCTCCATAGGCCGTCGAGCTTGCCTACGACATAGGCGCCTTACATTATCTTTGCTGATTGTAATTCGCCTTTTGGTCCGCTACTTTTATTTTCTCGTATGGATTGCGGCTGTGTGCATTTGTTATGCAGAGGCCGGGTGTAATGCTTAAACTTTTGAGTAATAAAGCCCTTTATCTAAAAAAAGTGTATGTCAACCTTGTAATTTTTGGATGACATGCCAAAATTCTAACACTTGATGTGATCATCTGAACTCTTCTTTAGCCTGAAATGAGGGACCCTATGTTCTCTATATGCCACCTGGCCGATAAAATATATGATGTATAATAAAGACCCTATGTACTGTGGCTCATGAAATTAAATGGAATTTTAGGTGTAGGAAAGAAGGAAAACGTTTCACCTGAACCAAAATTTGAAACCAGACTTGATTTGTATCGAGTAGAGGAGAAGAGGAGGGGGAGGGCAGAGGAGCGGTGTCGAGCAGAGGAGCCCGGGGGGCCTGGCTGCTCCTTTAAGCGCGTCGAGGCGCAGGGAGGGGGCCCCGGCATCGCCGTGTCGCCATGGCGCGCGGCGGGTGCGGCTCGGCCGCGCGGTCGCTACAGGAGGAGGACGGCCAAATTGCAATTTGCCCCCTGCGCTTCTCTGTTTTCCTGCCTTTTTCTGAATCTTTTAATTCCAGTAGCATTTCCACCATTTAATTGAGGCACTTAAACAATTTATAAAAATTGGAGAAAAATCATGTAGCCTCCCAATATCATTTAGATGCACCACAAAAATTGTTTGGCAAAATAAAAAGTTTTGCCACACTTTTGTTCATAAGGTTTGTTTATGGCATTTTTGGTAAAACCAAAATGAATTTACCTTTGATTTTTAGAACCAGTGCAAAGTATTAAATTTTGAACCCTTGGAACTTCCTTGACAAATATGGATTTGCATTTGTATTTGTGTTTGCTAAGAACAAGCACATTTGAATTACAAGGATTGAATTTAAATGATGGCTCTTGTTTCCATTTGTCATCATTTGTTTTCATCACTTAGTTTCAACTTAGACACTAAACAAATGATGCCATGATGCATGAATGACAATGCAAAAGTGAAAATTTGGTTCAAATTTTACAGTACCTATTGTCAGTTTGATATATAATTGTCTAGATCACACAACCAAACTCTTTAGAATTCCTCTCCATTTAAACAAAAGCACTTCCCCGAATTAAGTGAGTTGATCCTACTGCGTTTTCCTCGGATCCATAATGGCGAATCAACTAGAAAAACGGCTTCTCTATATTGTATGAGTGAAGCAACTCGGACACACATGAGTTGGAAAAGTGTACTATCCCAGATTTATAAAACATAGTTTTGACAAAAACGGAAGATAGTTGACCAGAATTATTATTTTAACCACATATCCACGTCATATGGGATAACACAAATATATACTAAGCCCAGCCGGCCATCTCCCTATCCTCATCCGATCCCCTTCCCTAGTCCATCCGCCGCCTTCGCCGCCGCAACATCAAGTTTGTGAGGACTCTCCAGCAGCCGGCGCGAGCGTGCAGGAGCACAGCTCCGCTGTACTGCGCTGTATTGAAGACCAGCCCAAGCTAGAGGCGCAGCTCGTACTGACTGGTTTGCTTCTCCATCTAGTCCAGCAGTTTATTAGTTTTCCGGCGAGCAATTTTGAGTAGGTCCGGCCGTGGTTAGAACCAGTTCTTTGGTGTCGCTGGATCTAGCTGTAGTTTATTTGGAGGGTGTATTCCAATCAAAGAAATCTGCTGCCCAACAAATACGTGTAGCTTTAACAAGTCCTGATCGATGGATGGTCTTTGGTTTGAAATCAGAGTACTAATTGATGGTACCAAGTTCCAGTATTTATTGTCTCTAATTGATTCTAGTAATTGTGCACCTCAAGGCTTTGGCTACCGATGGTTGTTTCATCTAGAAATTTGGTATACACGTACAAGCCTTTGGAGAAGGCTGTACTGGTAGCAGAATATTTATGTTTGAAGCCCGCTCTGTTTATAGATAGAAATATATGCATGTGCCCTGATGGTTAAGTCTATAGAAAGTCCAGCGCTAGGTATGATTTAGAAATTATACTGTTACCTTATCGTGGTATCGTATATCTGAGTGTGGTTTCAAACTCAGGTGTGAGGATTTCCAGCGCCGATCTTAATTCATCCGTTGAACCTCGAGGTTAAGGCAAGTGCATGACGAACCTCACCTCCTTATACTTGGTTGTGCTGTGAGTTGTGCTTCCAGTGTGCTTGGTTCTTACTTGATGTTTCTTTGATTCGATATTCATCTTCTAAATTCCATGGGTTGCAGTTTGGTAAATTCCGAGCCAATACTGTGGCAGGTCGGTAAATTCCGACCTGACACGTTGGTAAATTCCAAGCCAACGCTGCCTTCACATGATGATTAATTCCCGTCACATGTGCCAAAACCCGCAGTTCAGTTTTCAGAAACATTGTGTGATTCCGAGTGAAGTTCTAATGGTTTTCATTGTCTAATGTCGTTATGGTTTCATATTGTACTTGCGGAGTATTTCGGTACTCACCCTTGCATTTTCATTTGGTTTTCAGGTACAAAATAAGTGACATGCATGGGACATGGGCTTAGCACCTCCACTTCTTTTGGCACATCACATATATTCATATAATCTGTAGTGGACACTTATAATTTTGTATCAGTTATTCAGTTTGAAGGGACCGTTGTATTTTCGTGACTAGCGACTTACTAATATTTTGGTGAATCACGTGTATGTTTCTTTCAAGTTATAATGTTGCTACCTATCCTCTTATTATAAACTGTCTGTTGTGGTTGTTCGTTATTTAACAAAACTCTGCCAAAATTTCTATTATTCTCCGTAATTGACTGATCTTGTAGAAGCATGGTAGCATCTCAGGTAGGGTTTATACTTTTTTTTTAGGGGGAGGTAGGGTTTATACCTGCTGTGTTAAAAAAGCCTGCCGATAATACAAAGACTAAGTTTTTTTTATAAGCCAGGGCCGGCCCTGAGCAAGTGCGACATGTCTGGCCGCACAAGGCCCTCGGTCGTTAAGGCCCCCACCCAGGTACATGCATACAAGAAGCCCAATAAAATCAGCGCATTGGGTTGTCAAGATAATACCGATAGAGGCTTCAGACCTGCGGACCGTGAGCTGATGCAGCAGAAACAACCCTTCCTCAACCTTGTATGCCTCGTTGATGCAAGAACCAGCACTCCGTCAACAGGAGGATTGATAGGACAATTTTTTCTTCTTTACCAATTAGGGCCCCCATTGTTTGTCTTGCACCGGGGCCCTCACTTGTCAGGACCGGCCCTGCTGGAAGGAGACCCTCTTAGCTTCCTCCTAAAAAACACTTTGCATTATAAGAAGACCTAGTTAAGAAGTCTAATCTCGTCTAACCATGACATTAGACTTCTTAACTAGGTCTCTTATTTATTTGATCATAAAAACTCTTGCATTTTTTCACGTCTGTGCCGCACAAAGTTGCTATGATCTAATAAACTCTCGCATTTTTCGTGAACGCCCGCGCCGCACAAAGTTGCTATGATCGAATAAACTCTTGCCTTTTTTCTCCTCACCCACGCCACATAAAAGCGACATATAGTAATTGCAGGGTTGTATACCAACGCCTCTTGAAGGGCAACCTTGATGGATGCCCCAAATACGGTAAATAAAATGTCACAACTTGTATTTTTAAATTTTTCATAAATCTGACACATTAATAAAGTTTCTGTTATTTACAAGAAAATAGCTCAATGGTGTAAAAATAAACTTTTTAATCTGTAAAGATTTTAAGAAATCTCATGAACATTTTTTTCTTAGTGTACAATTTAAAATTCCCTTAGAGTAATTTTTTACCACGTGAATTTTTTTTTGATCTCGTGAACATTTTTTAAATTGGTGAACAATTTTTGGAATCCCTTGAAAGTAATTTCAACCGTGTGAACATTTATTTTTTAACTCATTTACATTTGTTCGAATATCTGAACCTTTGGAATCTCGTGAAAGTATTTTTTTTAACCACGTGTCCACGTGACGAGGTGTAGACTCATCAAGTCCCATTGTTAAGGACCTAGAGTTGTGATTATGGGGGAGAGAACGTGGTAGAGCTGGTAGTATCGTCGGCTGACAAGCAAAGGTAAGGATTTTACCCAGGTTCAGGGCCCTCGCGTGGAGGTAACACCCCTACGTCCTGCTTGTCTGTTATTGATCTGAGAGTATATGCCGGTTACAAGGGAATCCCGGCGAGATGCTGATCTCGCTAGGGTTTCGGTGGTTCTGAAAGTGCGTCTCCTAAATCAGCGGCCCTCCAGCTTTTATATAATAGGCTGGGTCTCGGGAGTTCATAACCGACTGAGATTACATATAAGGAAAGTCTAAACCGACTATGGCTTCGCGTAACTTGGAGGACACTCCATCTTCTTGGGCCTTCCTTTACGGGCTTCATGTAGGCTCTTGATAGTTGGGCCTAGTCGATACGTACACCAGGTACCCTCATGGTAGGGTACCCGATAGGTATATCCCTGTCAGTAGCCACCGAGTACTTGTTTGACTCAGAGAATCAGGCATGGACTCATTCATCTGTGCACGTCATATTCTTTGCATCTGTGCTTTTATAATTGGAATTCCTGTATGAATAACACATGTCGGCTATGTCGAGTATTTCATCGACTACGGTTTTTGCTTATGATAATCAATGGATAATAGCTTAGTAGGCCTGGTACACACGACGGATCGGGACCGGTTAACTGCACATTCGGGCAAAACCTTACTAGTTTTCAATCAAACTCGAGTTCCCGGACTCGAATCTAGAACAGACTGGTCAGACTCGACTCAGGCCGTTGAGGTCTTACTGAATCGTTCTGCAGTATAGCTTTGATATTACCCAACGCGTCCGTCGGGATTTTTCATCATGTCTGCTGACACGGAAAGTTTTAAGGAGTAACGCTGCTGGAGCGGTCCTTAGCCCAGCTCGACTGATCGGCGGGTCTTACCTTTGCACTTATGCATGCAGCATCCGAGGTTATTTGCGGCGGACGCAACTCGGGAATGTTTCGTGTATGATTTTATATTTTGCTATGTTAGCTGAGCCGAGTGGCATGTCGACTGATCCTTTGTCATTATTCTATCGGGTGCGCGGCAGCGCTCCCGACGGGAGTAGCCCCCGAGATTGTGCTTTATTGCTTGCAATGGAGGATAATCTCAAAATCTTTTTATCCTACCTATTTTCTAGTCGAAGAATTTTTGATGCGCTCCCGATGGGAGGAATATGCTGCAGTCGAAGAGACTATCGAGTGTCTTTATGTTTTGCGCTGCGTAATTTGCAATTTCACCCGGAAACGACCAAGGCAGTCAAATGCCTGGCTTTGTCGGAAAAGTTGGAATGCCTCAAGTAGCCTATCCGACGCGCGGTCTGAAGTGTCATCAGCAATGACGCCTGTATCGACTGCAATTTCTGACAAGCGATGGTGTGCTTGTTATGACTGATGGGACATGACACACGCGTGGGCCCACTATGCAGTGCTGACCGAAGACGATGCCGTTTGGACTTGATTTGACCGCTCTGGCGTGATTTTCACGGGGCGTGATGATGGTTCCTAGATTCCCGTGCGTAGTGGACGGAGTGGCCGACGACGGTTGCTCTCCGTGCTGCCATGTGTACGACAGGATTTCCCGCACGATTGTGGATTGACGGTGGCGATTGCGATGGACCTGTGGTAAATAGGAGGAGCGGTGCTGGCAAAAAAAATTTACTTGCCATTTGCCTCCTGCGCCGCTTCCATCCCATCTTCTTTCTTGCGCTGCCTCCGCCATTGCTCTTGCGTCCAAGCTTTCTGCACTGCATCCATCCGGAGCACATTGCTCTAGCCCGTCTTCTCTATGCCTACGGGGTGCAAATTCATGATTTCACCCGAACGGTATCCTGCACATTGCGTGTTCTATCACACTTTGTGAATGTTTTCTGGGAGTTGCCCGAGCTGGGCATTATGGAAAGCCATCTTCCTTGTTCGGCCGAATAGGGGAGGTGGCCGTACCTACCCTCTGGGCGGCTGTGGAATCCAGGTGCGTAGCGACACCCGCTACTTTGCCCTGAAGCCAGTCGACTCCACGCAAGGGTGGAGAAAGGGGTGGTTCTACGTCCGCATCGAGCAAGACGGAGTCGCTGATTTTTCGACTACTAGTTCTTTTGCGAAGACCAATGCGTGGAACCATCAGCTCTCTGCTGAAGAACTAGCGGAGGCGGAGCCTTTGCTGACTCAGATTGGAGGTCTGCTGGGTAAGGTCACCGGCGTGCATCTGATGGCCACCTTTGTGAAGAGGCGGGTGTGGCCAATCCGCGCCGAGTGCACCCCATGTGGCAATATGAGGGTGTGCTCGACGCCAGTCGGATGAGCCAAGAGGAATTGTCGAAGACTGAGCTGGTGACGCATGTGCGGTCTATTACCAGCCTCAAGGCGTCCGACCCATGCAATATCGACTGCCCAGTTACACCATACGGGGTGGACAATCCTTTGCCTGAGGTTAGTGCAACTTATGCTTTTTTGTCGTCGGGCCTTGCCACTCGTTTGCTTTGCAACTTCTAACTTGTAGCTACGATGTGGGATATGCAGGGTCACTCGACTGCGTCCTCTCTTCCTCCTCTGCCAGAGAATGCCCCGACTGAAGAAACAAAGTTGCAAGAGGTGGAAGCAAAGGGGGATGAGTCTCCGATCCCGTCCGCCACCACCTCTCGTCTGCAAGAAATCGAAGAAGAGGGAGCAGACGAGGCACAGTCTGAGGAACCACCCGCGCAGGAGCATGAAATCGACGCCCCCGCTCCAAAGCGTCGTCGAGTGGTGAAAGGGTTGTCCTCTTCTGTGAGCTCACCCATGGGGGAGGCAGAGTTGAAGGATGATGGAGATTCAGGCTCGCCTCCTCATGCTCCATTAGCGGTATGCCCATTGAGCTCAATCTCCCCTCCACAGTCGGGCGGGGCGCTACTTTTTGGAGGCCCAAATTTTGAAGACCTCGACAGTGAGGAGGATGAAGAGCCCAGATCTGGTCGTTTGCTTATTGTGTGGAAATTCCTTCTTTTTCATACTTGTGCTGAAGTTGTTTTTTCCTGCTGTCATTCGTAGTGCTGAGACGGAGCGTCCCTCGAGTCCTCCAGCCGACAAAACTTCGACTCCGGATCATCCGGATCTTTCTCCTGTTGCACCCGAGGTCATTCAGCCAGTGGCCACGTCGACTGCCATGGAGGCGGCCAAGGTTGCGAGTGTTGCAGCCCCGGAAATCGGGACATCTGCCGCTAACCTTGAACCGTGGATGAATCATGTAAGTATTCTTTTGTCGAGTCTGCTTACTTGGGACTGTGCGTATGTAACTTATGTATAATGTATATGTTTTGCAGCCCTTCTACCGCAACCTGGCAGAATCGGGCAAGGCATTTGTCCATGTAGAACAGGAGAGGGATAGTCTGCGTGCCAACCTGGAGCAACTCAGCCGTAAGTTTATCTGCTGTTGTGCCTGAAGTTCTTTTTGCAATGCTGTACTTTGCCAATTGTTAACTATGTTTGTGCCATACACCTCAGGTGATAAAAATTCGGCTGAGTCCCGTGTGAAGGAGCTCGAAGAGGCACTCGCTGCGCAGCGCGCTGAGTCAAAGAAAGCATTAGATGATGTCAAGGACTCAGCCGCCTTGCGCGAGAGAGGGTATGCGGAGCGTCTGGCTGGCCTTGCTCGGGACGTGGGAGGTTAGCATCTGTTCCCTTTGACGTTTTTGTGCAGCGGCTGAATGTATGTAATAACTTTTGCTCTTTTTGATCTTTGCTAAAGGAGCTATTGGCACGCCACCACCTGCGGACGTGATAGGCGACGAGTTGTCACTCGACCAGGCCATAGGTGACCTTGGCGCCATGTACACCCACGCGAAGGATGTTCTGGCCAAGTCCACCAGCACACTTGGCGCTGTGTACAAGAGCGTGCTTCCACTTGGTGAGCTGCCGTCGACTGTTGATGGCTTTGACAATGTTCTTGGCCCAGGGACTTCGACCATGGCGAGCTTTGCTCGCACCCTCACGGTACGCGGCTCGGAGTCCACCCTCAAGCTGATTTTGGGTCATGGGATAGAGGGTGACTTTGAACCGGCGCTGTCTGATTTCCCTCGGAAGTCAGACGGGAAACTGGTGTCTTTGAAGGGAGTTAACGAGCCAGCTGCGCGACTGGCCGAAACTTTTATGTCTACCATGGAGCGCCGGTCAGCAGAGGTTGCTGCTCGTGCGCGTAAGTCTAGGTCGGAGTCTGCATCCTAGGCTTAGGACAACTGCACCTTTTTATGGACTGTAATGATATCTTTAATCGCGCGAGTACGCGTGTGCTTTTGCCACACTTGTATATATATGTTACCTAAAATGCTTTTGCGTTTTCGCCTGCAAGGTTGTGTGATATTTAGCTCACCTAAGTTATGTACTGGATTTTTCCCGTTCTGACATGAATTTTTTGTGATGGACATGTTTTGAACTGTCACGGGAACCTGATACGCCAGTCGTTTCCGCACAGCCTCAAACTGCCACCTGCTCACAAGCTCAGGTGGCAAATGATGCCAAAGTAATGGAGTATATGAAAACTCGATTTGTGAGCATGGAGCAAGACCTAAAGAGTCCCCAGAACGAGCTGAAGATGCTGAAAATGAGACCAGCTTTGGCCACCCAACGTGAGGATTATGTGCTTCGAGAGATGGTGCTTGTAAACAGGCAACTCGATTGTGAGTGCGATCCTTGCCCTGTTTACAAACTTTCGCCTATTCCTTTCTTTTGACTCAACTTGTATGTTTTGCAGACTTTGTTGTTGACTTCCAAGCGGAGCGAGCCCGCGTTGAAGAGCGGTTGGACAGTGTCGTTGACAACCCGACAACTGGTCGTCAACATTTTTGGCTTGATAGATTTCATGCGCGTACACTCGCTACGTTGAAGGATCGTGCTTGGCGGAGTGCTCAGCTACTCGAATTGTGCAGGACGACCTTCATTCGTCTCAACGAGACCCTTTTTCCCACGGGACCACAACCACAAGGAATCCACGCCTTGCTAGATATTTTTCGCCATGCAGGTCCTGTCCGGGAGTTGCTTACCCAGAAGCTTGTGATTGGAGCAAACGCGGCAATGGCATATGTTCGGAGTCGATGACCAACTTTGGTGCTACCACCACCCGCAATCGGGGCGACTCTGGCCCAGGAAGATTTGGATGGCACCGTTCTTTCTGCAGAAATACTAGTCGAGCGCACTCACGCCCAACTTTGTGGTCCTATGTTGCCTATCAAGGAGTAGCCTGAGGGTTAAAGCGACTTGCAAGTGTAATTGTTGTAAAGGGGGCATCCCCCGAGTGTGAATTCTCCTCGCGTATATAATACGAGTTTGAGTCCATTGAGTGGGGTTTATGAAATATGTGTTGATTGTGAAGTAATGATTGCACAGCCCCCGAGTATTCGAGTGCGGCTACGAAGTTTGCGTTTTTGTTGGAGCCTTTGTAACGCAGCCCCCGAGTGTTCGGGTGCGGTTAAGGTGTTTATTTTTGTGGGAGCGAAAGCTCGCGTTTTTTGATAACGCAGCCCCGAGTGTTCGGGTGCGGTTAAGTTATGAGTTATGCGAATAGTAAACATAGAGAAATAGGAGGAACATTGATTATTTTCCACTTTTGAATGTTAAGCTGCAGGCCGCCTCATTAAAAACCTTCCAGTCCCCTTAGGTACCCTAGTAAGGAAAAGAGCGCGTATGAAACCTGCAGCCACCCGACATATCGCCTATTACATTGAATGACTATGAGCATTCTAAGCGTAGAAACGACGCAGGTGTGCAACGTTCCAAGGATTGTGCGAAAGTTCGCCTGTCTTCGCGTGCTTCAGTCTGTATGCGCCACCGCCAAGGACTTCAGTGATGATGAAGGGGCCCTCCCATGGGGAGGCGAGCTTGTGCACCTTCTTCTGCTTCAGTCGAAGAACCAGGTCGCCAACTGATGGCCCTTCACGTAGTTACCTGCGTGAAAAGTAAATGGGTTAGGTTGAGACTTCAAGTGCAGAGTGTGTAGTAAGTGGAAGACGTGTTTTCCCCACGAGGGGTGACTCGAGGGTTTAATATCGAACTCTCGGGGAATCAGTAGTGAAGATTTATCTTTCCTATCCTTCTTTTGGTTACCTACAAAACAAAGTAAATGTTTTGGTCCTCAACCTCACCTAGTGGTTGTCAAGCACAAGGTGTGAGAATGATATCAAGATAATATGCAATGCAAACAAGAAATAAATATGCAATGATGGTGAATAAATATGCAAGGATGGTGGTGGCAATGATAAATGATATTTTTGGTTTTTTTATGATGAATGCAAGATATAAAAGTGTTTTTGTATTTTCGGATTTAATAATGGCAGAAAATGGTAAAGTGGTAAAAGTGGTTGGAAAGGTGTTTCTTATGATTAAAAATGGACCGGGGTTCATGGTTTCACTAATGCACTCTCTCTTTAATAAAGTGGTAGACAATGGAACACTAGAGTTGACATATGAGATTGCAACACAACAGTTTAATGACAAGTTATAATTATATGGGCATCACATCCTAACATAGAGACCTTTTGGTTATTAGTCTCTCTTATACTCCACCAAGATGCGAACTAAATCATAACACCTCAGTAATTAAGATGACTCAGAGTATAGCAATAAGTATCATGACATGAAGTTAAAATAAGAACATGCTAGATCTAGTCATGGAGTAGTGGCAATGGTCACACCCACATCTCTGGTAGCATGGTATTTCTTTTTATCCCTAGTGAGGCAACAAAGTAAGGTAGAGATACCCAAGTGAATCGCAGAACTTTCTCTCACGTTCACTGCACTAGCCACCCCCCGTTACTCCAACTAATGCACACGTTTCCCCTCACATGATCTCATAAACATGCTTGATCATGACAAGTAAATAAGAACGGGGTACATAATATGCATCTACTTTCATAACTGAAACAAAACCATTGCAATCTCAAACATATATTAACTCATAAAAAGATCCACCACAAAGGTATTACATAGATAACCGTAATCATGTTCAGCAGCTCATACAGTACTAATTAGTGAAGCTCGAGAGAGAGATACATAAGTTACTTCCACAAACCCATAGTCCAGAGGTGGACTACTCCCTCTTCATCATGGAGACGGTGGAGAAGTCGTTGGAGAAGATAGAGACCACGCCGGCAGCGCCCCGCCGGATTTCCCCCCCTCCAATCTGCAACTCCAGATCTCTGTTTCTGTGTTTCTACGGCGCTCCTTCCAGAGAACGTCGGGGGACTATTTTTATAGGAGGTTTTAGGTCAAAACGGAGTAGGTGGAGGAAAGATCGACGGCAACGGAGCTCCAAGGGCCAAAAGGGGGGTCCCACGTGGCCATGTACATGGGCCGCGTGGGCCCACTCATCTGGGCCCTCGGGCCTCCGCTTGTTTGCTTCCTTCGCTCCCACGCTTTGTTCCTTCCAAAAATTGATGCTCGTAAATTTCCAGGTCATTTGGACATCGTTTGGGTCCCTGACACATTAAAATATAGAAATAGGGTTTTCTGCCTGTGCAGGGTTAATTCCATAAAAAATAGGAAACATATCAAATATTCCCAAAATCATTATAAAACAGTGATATAACCCTTATATGATGCAAATATGACTGGAATATAAGTAAAATAATGCAAAGTTCATGTATGCATTTTACATGCATCACCAACCATGAAGGACCTGGTGCGCAGTCGACGACTATGGTAATTGCGGAGGTCCTGCTGGTAGACAGCTGTGCGGGCCAGGGCCGTGTCGCGTGCTTCGTCGAGCAAGTCGACTGCATCTTAGAGTGCCTCTTCTGCATCGTCTTCGTTGTATGCCGCCACTCTTGGTGCATCGAACTTTACGTCGGATGGCAGAATTGCCTCTGCGCCATAGACCATAAAAAATGGTGTGAATTGTGTTGAAGCATTAGGAGTTGTGCGCAAGCTCCACAATACTGACGGAAGTTCTTCAAACCAAGCACCCGCGACTCTTTTGAGTAGCACCAGGAGGCATTTCTTGATTCCGCTGCATACGAGCCCATTGGCTTTTTCGACTTGACCATTGGATTGCGGGTGTGCTACGGAGGCATAGTTGAGCGTGATACTTTGCTCTTTGCAGAAGGAACGGAACTCTTCAGCCGTGAAGTTTGTGCCGTTGTCAGTGATGATACTGTTTATAACACCAAAGCGGTAGATGATGGTCTTTATGAAGTTAACTGCCGTAGTAGCAGTCGAATTTGTGATGGGGACTGCCTCGATCCACTTTGTGAACTTGTCGACTGCTACCAGGAGGTGAGTGTGCCCTGTTGAGAATATAGGCAATTGTTCGATTAAATTAATCCAAGAATAAATCATGAACATGGCATACACAGTGCTAATGACATACTGAAACTTCATGATGAAACTACGTACTAGACAAATAGTAGAAACATCTACGCATATGACTAGTACTGCAAACATGGAAATAAACAGGAGAGGGATAAACATGTTATACCCTCCAGTAGGCCAGTTGGCCGTGGCAGCAGCGGAGGCTGCGGCGGCAGCGGCAGCAGCAGCGTTGGCAGTCTCTTGGGCGGCGGCGGCCGCAGCAGCTGCATTGGCGGCCGCAGCAGCAGTGGCGTCCTCGTTGGTCATGATGATGAAGGCGACGCAGATGTAGTGGACGAAGAGGAAGTAGACGACGTAGGGGACGAAGATTGGCGAGCAGTCGCGTAGGAGACGCTCCCCAAAAACCTAATCGCCCCTCTCCCGTACAGGAAACGGAGAGGCGGGGTTTCGGAGGCCTGCTCTCCCGTCGACCTTGTACGCGGCGGACGGGATGGGATCAGCGATGGCAGCGACAGCAAAGGAACGATGGTAGCGGCGCGTGGAGCAGATGATTCTGTTCTGTGTTCGCAAGAGAGGAGCGACCTCTCCTTTATACACGCAGCGCAGGAGGCGAGAGGTCCAACAGAAACGCGTGCAATCAATTCCGTTAAGGCAAATGAATTCTGGAAACGGTCGTACTTAAGAGCACTTAAGACAGACGTTTCAACTTCGTATTCATTTCCATTAAGGAAAAACGTTTCATGACCGTTCACATTTTATTCCTGCGTGACAAAAAGAATACATCGGCTCGGCGAGATTCCCGCAACCCGCGGCGCGTCGTGACGTGTCGTGACGAGGCAGGCGTGGCGAGGCGGGCGGCGGAGGAGGAGGAGCGCGCGTGTGGTACACAGCCATTCTCCTAATACCTCACACCAACTCATACTAGTAGGAGAATGTCTCAGTATATAAGCTGATGCACATCTCACTAAACTAGCGGTATGGGACTAAACTCCCACCACATGCCATGACAACATGGGCCTTAGGGATTTTCAGAATTGTTAAATGGGCTAAATGGCCCAATATTTCAGCAATCCCCCACCAGATCCCAAAGACCCATGATGTTGTCATCTGTTCCAAACACTGTTTTGATATACCAGTATTTTCAGTGGAGACCCGTTAAGGTTGAACATCCACCTAGAGCAATCAGCTACACTCCTTCACAACTGACAATGGACTAGGCCTTGAATTGTCAGTTTGGCGTAAAGTAGTTTCACTGAATGTCTTACCAGTACTAGGCTGCCGAAGGCTGACCCCTCGGGTGGAGCATATTAGTCACTCCTGGCCTTTTCATGAACTTACTAGAGATCACCCTAATCTCATAGACTGTGACCAGCAGTCAGGTTCATATAGGTGTGTTCCTCCAAAGATCGCTCTGTAGGATAGCGTCTTGCTTATGCAAAGCTTTGGAACACATTAAGACATGTCAACCTGCCATACAGTTACCGAGAGTATTGCATCTCCAACGGAGTAGGTTAGTAAAAGTACTCTCCTCAGTTAACCATCAGCTTGTTTTCCCAGGTCCTACTTCACGGGATCTCCGATCACATAGGTTGGGTTACTACCATGGCAGCTCATGTGGGTTTCATCCCTATCTCCCTCGATGCATTTTCTATCACAACACGTGATAGCCCTTTAGTAAAGGGATCTGCCAGATTCTTAGCCGACTGGATATAATCCAGCGCTATTACTCCGGAGTTTCTCAAATGTCTGACAGCTTTTAATCTCATTCTTATATGTTTGTTGGACTGCATGTTGTCCTTTGAACTCTTGACCTTGGTAATCACTGTCTGATTGTCACAGTTCATAAGGATAGCCGGAACTGGCTTTTCAACCACAGGCAAGTCCATCAACAGATCTCGAAGCCATCCTGCTTCGACACCAGATGTGTCCAATGCTGTTAATTCTGCTTCCATTGTCGATCTCGTCAGGATCGTTTGCTTGCAAGACTTCCAGGAAACAGCACCACCTCCAAGGGTAAACACATAACCCGTTGTGGCTTTCATCTCATCAGCATCAGAGATCCAATTCGCATCACAATACCCCTCAAGCACTGACGGGCTTCCAGAATAGTGAAGTCCGTAGTTCTCAGTACCTTTCAGATAGCGCATAATTCTTTCGACAGCATGCCAATGAACATCACCCGGATTGGAAACAAACCGGCTCAGTTTGCACACAGCAAACATGATGTCAGGCCTTGTAGCGCTTGCTAAGTACATGAGTGAACCAATGACTTGAGAGTACCTCAACTGATCCTTAGCTGTGCCTTTGAATTTTCGAATTTGCACACTAGGATCATATGGTGTTGGAGAAGTTTTGCAGTCCGAATATCCAAAACGACTCAAAATCTTCTCAACGTAATGAGATTGCAACAGAGTAATCCCACCCTCATTATCTCTCAATAGCTTGATGTTCAAAATAACATCAGCCACACCAAGGTCTTTCATCTCAAAGTTCTGAGACAGAAAAGATTTAACCTCCTCAATGACTTTGAGGTTGGTCCCAAATATCAGTATGTCATCAACATACAAGCACAGTATAACTCCTTCGCCCCCACCATGGCGATAATATACACATTTGTCAGCTTCATTAACAACAAAACCAGCAGAGGTTAAAGTTGTATTGAACTTCTCATGCCATTGCTTAGGTGCTTGTTTCAGGCCATATAATGATTTCAGTAACTTACACACCTTTCCTTCCTGACCATCTAATACAAAGCCATCTGGCTGTTGCATGTAGATTTCCTCGTCTAGCTCTCCGTTCAGGAAAGCCGTCTTAACATCCATCTGGTGGACGAGAAGACCATGCGAGGCTGCCAAAGAGAGTAATACTCGTATGGTGGTCAGTCTGGCCACAGGTGAATAAGTATCGAAGAAATCTTCCTCTTCTTTCTGGGAATAACCCTTGGCCACAAGTCTAGCCTTGTACTTTTCAATTGTACCATCGGGCCTAAGCTTCTTTTTGAACACCCACTTACATCCCAATGGTTTACAGCCATAGGGACGTTCAGTAATTTCCCATGTTCCGTTAGCCATGATGGAGTCCATCTCGCTACGAACCGCTTCTTTCCAGTAATCAGCATCCGGAGACGCATAAGCCTCTGAGATAGAAGTGGGAGTATCATCCACGAGGTATACAAGGAAATCATCACCAAAGGACTTTGCAGTCCTCTGTCTCTTGCCCCTACCAAGGGTTTCCTCATCATCCTCCTCAGGATTTTCATCATGTGTTTGTTCATAATATTCCATCGGAATGACAGGTTCAGGAGTCTCATTAGATTCCTGTCTAGAAGTGCTTTGCATATCTCTCATAGGAAAAATATCCTCAAAGAATGTAGCATCTTTAGACTCCATAATTGTACCGACCTTCACGTCAGGTACCTCGGATTTCACTACTAGAAATCTATAGCCGACGCTGTTCTTAGCGTAGCCCAAATTAACACAGTCCACGGTCTTTGGTCCAAGCTTACGCTTTTTGGGGATCGGCACATTGACTTTCGCCAAGCATCCCCAAGTACGCAAGTATGAGAGTGTCGTTTTTCTCTTCTCCCATTTTTCATAGGGAGTGATCTCACTGTCTTTTGTCGGAACTTTATTCAGGACATGACATGATGTCAATACAGCCTCCCCCCACCATGCCTTGGATAAACCCGATGTATCTAACATGGCGTTAACCAAATCTGTTAGAGTACGGTTTTTCCGTTCAGCAACCCCATTTGACTGGGGTGAATAGGGAGGCGTCCTCTCATGAATAATGCCGTGTTCCGCACAGAAAGAATCAAACTCATGTGAGAAGTACTCTCCACCACGATCTGACCGGACTCGTTTAATTTTCTTTTCAAGTTGATTCTCAACTTCTGCCTTATAGATTTTAAAGTAGTGTAGAGCCTCATCTTTAGTGCTTAACATATATATATAGCAAAATCTAGTGGAATCATCTATGAGTGTCATGAAATATCTTTTTCCACCTTTAGTCAGCACGCCATTCATCTCACAAAGATCAGAATGTATGAGTTCTAACGGTGCCAAGTGTCTCTCCGTCGCAGCTTTATGGGGCTTGCGAGGTTGTTTTGCTTGCACACACGAAAGGCACTTAGAACCTTTGGCTAAAGTGAAATTCGGGATTAAATTCAATTTTGCTAACCGCGTCATACAACCGAAACCAATGTGACAAAGACGTGAATGCCAAACTTCTGTTTCATTAACATTCGAATGAATATTGTTCACGACTTTATTACAAAAATCAGCGAGGGAAAAGCGGAACAAGCCTCCGCATTCATAACCTTTTCCAACAAATAGTCCATATTTCGTAATAACTACTTTATTAGACTCAAATACCAACTTAAACCCTTCTCTACATAGAAGGGAGCCACTAACGAGATTCTTCTTGATGGCGGGGACATGCTGCACGTTCTTGAGCTGCACGATCCTTCCCGAAGTAAACTTCAGATCGACCGTGCCAACACCAAGAACAGAAGCACTTGCGCCATTCCCCATCAGTACGGATCCGTTCCCTGTGACCTGATAAGAAGAAAACAATGAGATGTCAGCACATACATGTATATTTGCACCCGTGTCAATCCACCAATCGTTAGACTGAAAAACTGAAAATACAGTAAACAAATTACCGTACCCGGATGCACCATTCTCATTGTTGCTCACAACCATGTTGGCAGACTTGGAGTCCTGTCCTGGTTTCTTGAACTTCTTTGGGCACTTGGGAGCCCAATGTTCCTCTGAACCACATGTGAAGCAGGCTCCCTTCTTCTTATCCTTGTTGAAGGGCTTCTTACCCTTCTTCTTGAAGTCGGTATTCTGTTGGACACTAGGTCTTCCCTTGGGCTTGTGGTGGTTGGAGTTCTTCTGTACAAAATTGGCGACAGAAGATCCCTCGTTCCCTTTTCCGTTTGAGTCCTTTGCTCTCGAGTTCTGCTCCACACTCAGATGGCCGATGACATCCTCCACTGAGAATTCACGCCTCTGATGTTTCAGAGTAGTAGCAAAGTTCCTCCAGGAATTGGGCAGCTTAGCGATTATGCATCCCGCGACAAACTTGCCCGGTAACACACACTTCAGAAGCTCAAGCTCCTTAGCGATGCACTGTATCTCATGAGCTTGTTCCAATACAGAACGGTTTTCAACCATCTTGTAATCATGGAACTGCTCTATAGTGTACATCTCGCTTCCAGCATCAGTTGCGCCGAATTTAGATTCGAGCGCCTCCCACAAGTCCTTGGCAACCCGCACATGTAAATATGCATCAACCAACTTATCTCCGATCACGCTCAGAATGGCTCCAACAAAGACGACGGTGGCATCCCTGAACGCCTTCTCCTGTTCAGGAGCAATCGTTCCATTGGGAGTAACACCGGCGACCCAGAACACGTTCATTGCAGTGAGCCATAAGGTGGTTTTGGTTTGCCAACGCTTAAAATATGTCCCCGTAAACGGGGCTGGTTTCAGTGCAGCAGCAAAACCATTGACCGAAAATTGCCTACACAGTTTTTGAGAATATAGGCAATTGTTCGATTAAATTAATCCAAGAATAAATCATGAACATGGCATACACAGTGCTAATGACATACTGAAACTTCATGATGAAACTACGTACTAGACAAATAGTAGAAACATCTACGCATATGACTAGTACTGCAAACATGGAAATAAACAGGAGAGGGATAAACATGTTATACCCTCCAGTAGGCCAGTTGGCCGTGGCAAGCAGCGGCAGCAGCAGCGTTGGCAGTCTCTTGGGCGGCGGCGGCCGCAGCAGCAGCATTGGCGGCCGCAGCAGCAGTGGCGTCCTCGTTGGTCATGATGATGATGAAGGCGACGCAGATGTAGTGGACGAAGAGGAAGTAGACGACGTAGGGGACGAAGATTGGCGAGCAGTCGCGTAGGAGACGCTCCCCAAAAACCTAATCGCCCCTCTCCCGTACAGGAAACGGAGAGGCGGGGTTTCGGAGGCCTGCTCTCCCGTCGACCTTGTACGCGGCGGACGGGATGGGATCAGCGATGGCAGCGACAGCAAAGGAACGATGGTAGCGGCGCGTGGAGCAGATGATTCTGTTCTGTGTTCGCAAGAGAGGAGCGACCTCTCCTTTATACACGCAGCGCAGGAGGCGAGAGGTCCAACAGAAACGCGTGCAATCAATTCCGTTAAGGCAAATGAATTCTGGAAACGGTCGTACTTAAGAGCACTTAAGACAGACGTTTCAACTTCGTATTCATTTCCATTAAGGAAAAACGTTTCATGACCGTTCACATTTTATTCCTGCGTGACAAAAAGAATACATCGGCTCGACGAGATTCCCGCAACCCGCGGCGCGTCGTGACGTGTCGTGACGAGGCGAGGCGTGGCTAGACGGGCGGCGGAGGAGGAGCGCGCGTGTGGTACACAACCATTCTCCTAATACCACACACACCAACTCATACTAGTAGGACCCTACTAGTATGAGTTGGTGTGATCCTACTAGTATGAGTTGGTGTGAGGTATTAGGAGAATGGTTGTGTACCACACGCGCGCTCCTCCTCCTCCGCCGCCCGCCTAGCCACGCCTCGCCTCGTCACGACACGTCACGACGCGCCGCGGGTTGCGGGAATCTCGTCGAAACGTTTTTCCTTAATGGAAATGAATACGAAGTTGAAACGTCTGTCTTAAGTGCTCTTAAGTACGACCGTTTCCAGAATTCATTTGCCTTAACGGAATTGATTGCACGCATTTCTGTTGGACCTCTCGCCTCCTGCACTGCGTCTATAAAGGAGAGGTCGCTCCTCTCTTGCGAACACAGAACAGAATCATCTGCTCCACACGCGCCGCTACCATCGTTCCTTTGCTGTCGCTGCCATCGCTGATCCCATCCCGTCCGCCGCAAGGTCGACGGGAGAGCAGGCCTCCGAAACCCCGCCTCTCCGTTTCCTGTACGGGAGAGGGGCGATTAGGTTTTTGGGGAGCGTCTCCTACGCGACTGCTCGCCAATCTTCGTCCCCTACGTCGTCTACTTCCTCTTCGTCCACTACATCTGCGTCGCCTTCATCATCATCATGACCAACGAGGATGCCACTGCTGCTGCGGCCGCCAATGCATGCTGCGGCCGCCGCCGCCCAAGAGACTGCCAACGCTGCTGCTGCCGCTGCCGCCGCTGCCTCAGCTGCTGCCACGGCCAACTGGCCTACTGGAGGGTATAACATGTTTATCCCTCTCCTGTTTATTTCCATGTTTGCAGTACTAGTCATATGCGTAGATGTTTCTACTATTTGTCTAGTATGTAGTTTCATCATGAAGTTTTAGTATGTCATTAGCACTGTGAATGCCATGTTCATGATTTATTCTTGGATTAATTTAATCAACAATTGCCTATATTCTCAACAATCCAAAAACCTAATGTGTAGGCAATTTTCGGTCAATGGTTTTGCTGCTGCACTGAAACCAGCCCCGTTTACGGGGACATATTTTAAGCGTTGGCAAACCAAAACCACCTTATGGCTCACTGCAATGAACGTGTTCTGGGTCGCCGGTGTTACTCCCAATGGAACGATTGCTCCTGAACAGGAGAAGGCGTTCAGGGATGCCACCGTCGTCTTTGTTGGAGCCATTCTGAGCGTGATCGGAGATAAGTTGGTTGATGCATATTTACATGTGCGGGTTGCCAAGGACTTGTGGGAGGCGCTCGAATCTAAATTCGGCGCAACTGATGCTGGAAGCGAGATGTACACTATAGAGCAGTTCCATGATTACAAGATGGTTGAAAACCGTTCTGTATTGGAACAAGCTCATGAGATACAGTGCATCGCTAAGGAGCTTGAGCTTCTGAAGTGTGTGTTACCGGGCAAGTTTGTCGCGGGATGCATAATCGCTAAGCTGCCCAATTCCTGGAGGAACTTTGCTACTACTCTGAAACATCAGAGGCGTGAATTCTCAGTGAGGATGTCATCGGCCATCTGAGTGTGGAGCAGAACTCGAGAGCAAAGGACTCAAACGGAAAAGGGAACGAGGGATCTTCTGTCGCCAATTTTGTACAGAAGAACTCCAACCACCACAAGCCCAAGGGAAGACCTAGTGTCCAACAGAATACCGACTTCAAGAAGAAGGGTAAGAAGCCCTTCAACAAGGATAAGAAGAAGGGAGCCTGCTTCACATGTGGTTCAGAGGAACATTGGGCTCCCAAGTGCCCAAAGAAGTTCAAGAAACCAGGACAGGACTCCAAGTCTGCCAACATGGTTGTGAGCAACAATGAGAATGGTGCATCCGGGTACGGTAATTTGTTTACTGTATTTTCAGTTTTTCAGTCTAACGATTGGTGGATTGACACGGGTGCAAATATACATGTATGTGCTGACATCTCATTGTTTTCTTCTTATCAGGTCACAGGGAACGGATCCGTACTGATGGGGAATGGCGCAAGTGCTTCTGTTCTTGGTGTTGGCACGGTCGATCTGAAGTTTACTTCGGGAAGGATCGTGCAGCTCAAGAACGTGCAGCATGTCCCCGCCATCAAGAAGAATCTCGTTAGTGGCTCCCTTCTATGTAGAGAAGGGTTTAAGTTGGTATTTGAGTCTAATAAAGTAGTTATTACGAAATATGGACTATTTGTTGGAAAAGGTTATGAATGCGGAGGCTTGTTCCGCTTTTCCCTCGCTGATTTTTGTAATAAAGTCGTGAACAATATTCATTCGAATGTTAATGAAACAGAAGTTTGGCATTCACGTCTTTGTCACATTGGTTTCGGTTGTATGACGCGGTTAGCAAAATTGAATTTAATCCCGAATTTCACTTTAGCCAAAGGTTCTAAGTGCCTTTCGTGTGTGCAAGCAAAACAACCTCGCAAGCCCCATAAAGCTGCGACGGAGAGACACTTGGCACCGTTAGAACTCATACATTCTGATCTTTGTGAGATGAATGGCGTGCTGACTAAAGGTGGAAAAAGATATTTCATGACACTCATAGATGATTCCACTAGATTTTGCTATATATATATATGTTAAGCACTAAAGATGAGGCTCTACACTACTTTAAAATCTATAAGGCAGAAGTTGAGAATCAACTTGAAAAGAAAATTAAACGAGTCCGGTCAGATCGTGGTGGAGAGTACTTCTCACATGAGTTTGATTCTTTCTGTGCGGAACACGGCATTATTCATGAGAGGACGCCTCCCTATTCACCCCAGTCAAATGGGGTTGCTGAACGGAAAAACCGTACTCTAACAGATTTGGTTAACGCCATGTTAGATACATCGGGTTTATCCAAGGCATGGTGGGGGGAGGCTGTATTGACATCATGTCATGTCCTGAATAAAGTTCCGACAAAAGACAGTGAGATCACTCCCTATGAAAAATGGGAGAAGAGAAAAACGACACTCTCATACTTGCGTACTTGGGGATGCTTGGCGAAAGTCAATGTGCCGATCCCCAAAAAGCGTAAGCTTGGACCAAAGACCGTGGACTGTGTTAATTTGGGCTACGCTAAGAACAGCGTCGGCTATAGATTTCTAGTAGTGAAATCCGAGGTACCTGACGTGAAGGTCGGTACAATTATGGAGTCTAAAGATGCTACATTCTTTGAGGATATTTTTCCTATGAGAGATATGCAAAGCACTTCTAGACAGGAATCTAATGAGACTCCTGAACCTGTCATTCCGATGGAATATTATGAACAAACACATGATGAAAATCCTGAGGAGGATGATGAGGAAACCCTTGGTAGGGGCAAGAGACAGAGGACTGCAAAGTCCTTTGGTGATGATTTCCTTGTATACCTCGTGGATGATACTCCCACTTCTATCTCAGAGGCTTATGCGTCTCCGGATGCTGATTACTGGAAAGAAGCGGTTCGTAGCGAGATGGACTCCATCATGGCTAACGGAACATGGGAAATTACTGAACGTCCCTATGGCTGTAAACCATTGGGATGTAAGTGGGTGTTCAAAAAGAAGCTTAGGCCCGATGGTACAATTGAAAAGTACAAGGCTAGACTTGTGGCCAAGGGTTATTCCCAGAAAGAAGAGGAAGATTTCTTCGATACTTATTCACCTGTGGCCAGACTGACCACCATACGAGTATTACTCTCTTTGGCAGCCTCGCATGGTCTTCTCGTCCACCAGATGGATGTTAAGACGGCTTTCCTGAACGGAGAGCTAGACGAGGAAATCTACATGCAACAGCCAGATGGCTTTGTATTAGATGGTCAGGAAGGAAAGGTGTGTAAGTTACTGAAATCATTATATGGCCTGAAACAAGCACCTAAGCAATGGCATGAGAAGTTCAATACAACTTTAACCTCTGCTGGTTTTGTTGTTAATGAAGCTGACAAATGTGTATATTATCGCCATGGTGGGGGCGAAGGAGTTATACTGTGCTTGTATGTTGATGACATACTGATATTTGGGACCAACCTCAAAGTCATTGAGGAGGTTAAATCTTTCTGTCTCAGAACTTTGAGATGAAAGACCTTGGTGTGGCTGATGTTATTTTGAACATCAAGCTATTGAGAGATAATGAGGGTGGGATTACTCGTTGCAATCTCATTACGTTGAGAAGATTTTGAGTCGTTTTGGATATTCGGACTGCAAAACTTCTCCAACACCATATGATCCTAGTGTGCAAATTCGAAAATTCAAAGGCACAGCTAAGGATCAGTTGAGGTACTCTCAAGTCATTGGTTCACTCATGTACTTAGCAAGCGCTACAAGGCCTGACATCATGTTTGCTGTGTGCAAACTGAGCCGGTTTGTTTCCAATCCGGGTGATGTTCATTGGCATGCTGTCGAAAGAATTATGCGCTATCTGAAAGGTACTGAGAACTATGGACTTCACTATTCTGGAAGCCCGTCAGTGCTTGAGGGTATTGTGATGCGAATTGGATCTCTGATGCTGATGAGATGAAAGCCACAACGGGTTATGTGTTTACCCTTGGAGGTGGTGCTGTTTCCTGGAAGTCTTGCAAGCAAACGATCCTGACGAGATCGACAATGGAAGCAGAATTAACAGCATTGGACACATCTGGTGTCGAAGCAGGATGGCTTCGAGATCTGTTGATGGACTTGCCTGTGGTTGAAAAGCCAGTTCCGGCTATCCTTATGAACTGTGACAATCAGACAGTGATTACCAAGGTCAAGAGTTCAAAGGACAACATGCAGTCCAACAAACATATAAGAATGAGATTAAAAGCTGTCAGACATTTGAGAAACTCCGGAGTAATAGCGCTGGATTATATCCAGTCGGCTAAGAATCTGGCAGATCCCTTTACTAAAGGGCTATCACGTGTTGTGATAGAAAATGCATCGAGGGAGATAGGGATGAAACCCACATGAGCTGCCATGGTAGTAACCCAACCTATGTGATCGGAGATCCCGTGAAGTAGGACCTGGGAAAACAAGCTGATGGTTAACTGAGGAGAGTACTTTTACTAACCTACTCCGTTGGAGATGCAATACTCTCGGTAACTGTATGGCAGGTTGACATGTCTTAATGTGTTCCAAAGCTTTGCATAAGCAAGACGCTATCCTACAGAGCGATCTTTGGAGGAACACACCTATATGAACCTGACTGCTGGTCACAGTCTATGAGATTAGGGTGATCTCTAGTAAGTTCATGAAAAGGCCAGGAGTGACTAATATGCTCCACCCGAGGGGTCAGCCTTCGGCAGCCTAGTACTGGTAAGACATTCAGTGAAACTACTTTACGCCAAACTGACAATTCAAGGCCTAGTCCATTGTCAGTTGTGAAGGAGTGTAGCTGATTGCTCTAGGTGGATGTTCAACCTTAACGGGTCTCCACTGAAAATACTGGTATATCAAAACAGTGTTTGGAACAGATGACAACATCATGGGTCTTTGGGATCTGGTGGGGGATTGCTGAAATATTGGGCCATTTAGCCCATTTAACAATTCTGAAAATCCCTAAGGCCCATGTTGTCATGGCATGTGGTGGAGTTTAGTCCCATACCGCTAGTTTAGTGAGATGTGCATCAGCTTATATACTGAGACATTCTCCTACTAGTATGAGTTGGTGTGAGCTATTAGGAGAATGGCTGTGTACCACACGCGCGCTCCTCCTCCCCTCCGCCGCCTCGCCTCGTCACGACACGTCACGACGCGCCGCGGGTTGCGGGAATCTCGGCGAGCCGATGTATTCTTTTTGTCACGCAGGAATAAAATGTGAACGGTCATGAAACATTTTTCCTTAATGGAAATGAATACGAAGTTGAAACGTCTGTCTTAAGTGCTCTTAAGTACGACCGTTTCCAGAATTCATTTGCCTTAACGGAATTGATTGCACGCGTTTCTGTTGGACCTCTCGCCTCCTGCGCTGCGTGTATAAAGGAGAGGTCGCTCCTCTCTTGCGAACACAGAACATAATCATCTGCTCCACGCGCCGCTACCATCGTTCCTTTGCTGTCGCTGCCATCGCTGATCCCATCCCGTCCGCCGTACAAGGTCGACGGAGAGCAGGCCTCCGAAACCCCGCCTCTCCGTTTCCTGTACGGGAGAGGGGCGATTAGGTTTTTGGGGAGCGTCTCATGCGCGACTGCTCGCCAATCTTCGTCCCCTACGTCGTCTACTTCCTCTTCGTCCACTACATCTGCATCGCCTTCATCATCATCATGACCAACGAGGACGCCAC